>JAEMWC010000495.1:222500-392500 GCA_016490735.1 Pachyseris speciosa
TAAGAAGGAACCTTGAAATTTTGTGGTTCGAGCAAATGGTAATCGCAACAGGTCCTCACTTTTGAGGATGTAATTGTGCACATCAGAGGTATGTCTAAAGTTATCTAACAGATAATCAGGTGTTTGTGCACAAGCATACGTTTACAGCAGTCACGACGTAATTGGAGACTTCGCCAATGAAATGTTTTGTGCAGTTCGTTGTAGTGAACAGAACGACATTCAATAATGCAGGCAGCGCTCCTATGCAATTGACATAGATATTCCCTGCTTCCTTGACCGCAGCTGTCCCAAACACACGAACAACAGTCGAAGAGAGACAGAATCATAGCATTATATAACGTAATACAAGCAGGCCGAGGTAAGATCTTGCGTACTCTAAACATTACACCAAGGCGGGAAGAGATCTTCTTACCCATGCTCCAGGGGCGGAACCAGGGGGAGGGTTGAGGGGGTTGCAACCCCCACCCCCCTTCCCCTTTAGGACGTTTTCGGACTTTTTCTGGCTCCCCGTGGCTGTCCCTTTTGCATCACAAAAATAATAATATAAATTTGTTTCAAACGCGACTGATTGCCGATTGAGTGATTAATTTAGAGGAAACCCATCCATTTTGCGACTGATTTAGTCAACGACAGCTCGAAAGATGGAGTGAAGCTCCGATCATTATAATAAGACTAGGTATTATCGACTCCTTAATCACCCAAATGCAAGATCGTTTGTCTGACGAAGATCGCCGCAGCCGCCATGTGCTTTGTCTAGTACCACCGATCTAATAGTTACTAAGGTTCGGCAGCTACATTATGAACAAGAAGACATGTTGTGCTGGAATACTGGAAGAAAGACATTCCATTCCCCAAATCTCTTGGAAATGAGCTGTATAGATGAGAAACACTCGGGTAGTCAGTAGATAAGGAGCTTCCAAACAACCTTTTACTAGCACTTTGTGCTCGCGATGAAAATATTTTTTTAAAACATACATCACCTTCCTGGCAATTGCCTGCACCCTACCGATACCAAGCACAGAAGCTGAGTGCTCGTTTTCACTCATGAAACGGATCAAGACCTGCTCTAGGTCAACTATGTCTGAAGAGCGATTTTCTGATCTCGCAGTTATCGCCACGCACTACTCCGATGCATTCGAGGTGGACGAGATATGTAAAGCCTTTGTAAAGGCTCATCCAAGAAGGCTCTTTTAAGCCAGTCTGTTTGATTAAATAGGTCGATAAAAGCCACAAATAAGTATCGTTTTCCACTCTTCTTTTAAGTACATAAAATTCCTCAGAAATCAAAATGGAAAAATCTACATATTCAAAACTGTATATTAAAATAGGACTTTAGACCCTAGCTCTCCATTCCTTTGGAACGGGGGCTTTTACCTTCTCTCGTACTTACAACCCCCTCTTCGAAAAAATCCTGGATCCGCCCCTACGCTCCTTCCATGAGAGTTTAAAAGTAAGTAAAGAGAAAGTTATTGTGAAGTCAGTTAACGATCTTAGCAAGGTCAGAAAAGAGGTTTTTTTCAATTAAAGAAACTGACTTGCTAGCAAAGTATTTCAATGTTTCGTCAGCATACATTTGAACCGTGCAGTAGTCAAAAACTCATACAAAGGTGGGTCATTGGTATACATTATAAAGAGAAGGGGACCAAGTACAGATGCTCGAGTGATAAGTTTTGTAGGTAGTAATTAAACTATTGTACATTTAAAGAGTTAAAACCAAATGAAATTAATGTTTAAAGAGAATATCATCGTGTTTACATAGCCTCATCTAAACACGAGGGGGATTGGGAGAATTCGAGACAGTTATGCAAACCCGAGACGCAGTCGAGGGTTTGCATAACTTTCGAGAATTCTCCCAGCCCCCCATCGTGTTTAGATGAGGCTATGTAAACACGGAAAAGTCCTCTATTGCTTTTATAAAATATTTCTAAAAAATAATTCGAAAAATGAAGGGAAATTTTGTTCAGTTTATTTCTTGATTGAAAAAAATATTTTCTCAATACACGCTCTGGACAATCATATCTTATACTAGCCAATCATAACACACACCTGACAACACATGAACAAATCAAAATTCGCGTTATAAAAGTCAAAGTCAAGTTGAAATAAATTTGTGGCGCTACAAGCAGTTGTAAAAAGGTTGGGACACTGAATCGAAAATTTCGTTTTTCTAACTAAAACCCCTTTTCCAGTCCAACATTAAAGGCACAACGCCCCACCATCCCCATCCCCTTTGTCAATGTCGACACCCTTTCGTTTGAGTCCCAAGTGGAGATCAAGACAACTTTGATTGGGGGGAGGGGGTTGGGGATGCTGTGACTTGCATGTCACGCGTTGTATGATTGTTGAGAGTGAGTGTCTCAACTCTTTTTGCAATTGCTTGTCTGGGTGATTCTTGTGTATAATTCGTCATTGCGACAAAAAGGAACAGTCAATAGGTCCAGCGAATGTATCAGTGGAAAGTAGAAACATGGACTTTGAAGTAGCGTTGGCGTCACGGTTTCATAATTACGTTCTAATTGATAAAGATAACGTTGAAAACTGGTGGAAATTATGCATTTCTATTTATAACGTTAACACGTCAGTACAGAACGAGTAAGCGCCGAGTTTTTTCGTGTTTCGGGGTGAAAAAGACCCTGAAACGAGGGCATATAGAAAGTTTCTGCGTGGAGAAAGTTGTGATTTCTTGTAACAGCTATAAACCTCAGGAATCAAAGTAAAGGACGGTGCAAAAGAAAGAAATAAACAGGTTACGGAATGATAAGCTCCTTCGTATTTCATTAACTTATTAATACGTCACCATGTCAACACAAACATCGGAACAAGCACAAATACATTTTCGTCCGAAAAAAAATCTCCTTTCGCCTTATAGACATACAACACATGAAAATGGAGAGAAAAACAACTTGAGATAGACTTTTCAGGATCACAAAACTAATAGGCAGCTTAAAGAATTTTTCCCGACGTTCAACATAATTCCAAAACGCTCTACACTCGAAAACTATTAAAAAGTAGATTATATTTCTTTATTTCCACTGTGGACCGTAGACCGTTGGACTATCACGCAAGTATTAAATTACCCATGCTTCACGCTAGTAAGAGGAAACCGTTCAATATAGACCGTAAAACTAAGATTTAAAGGAATTCAAGCAACAGAAATACGTTAGGTTACTGTTGAGTGAACAGACACCTGCGAAAATCGATGCTACCTCACGGCTAACTGAGAATCACAGACTGTTACTGAAAATGTTTTCAAGCCGAGATGTAACTGCTGATTGCTGTGAATGACTGAAATTCCGTAAAGAGCCTCGTCCTTTTATCACAAAGCAGTAGAAGCACAACACCGGTATCTCTGCGTACGTCTTATGTCATCAAATCCTTATCGGTACAATCTACGCACGCTTGTTGCGTGCGCTCTGATTTCAAGTGAGATTTCTTACAACAGCTTGACACTTTTAACACCAAATTTGACATCATACAACACAAAACTGTGGTTTTTGCCGTCAGACACTGCCATGACGACGAGCTATTGGACGCAAGAAGTCAACACCCAATTTCGCCCAAATTGATTGCCAATTATGGAAATTTCAGCTCACCACAAAAAACCACATTTTCAAACACCATTCCCGCTACACAAACCTAGACAAAAAAAACCAACGTATCTTCGAATTCTATCATACAACCATCATATATGCAAGGTGTCGCCCAAAAAAACAAATATACAACCCAGCAATGAAAAGATAAATCAACCAGACAAGCAATTACAAAAAGGTTGAGACACTGAATCGAACTTTCCGTTTTTCTAAACAAAACCTCTTTTCCAGTTCAACAGAGAAGGCACAACGCCCCACCATCCCCTCCCCCTTTTTCAACGTTGACACCCTTTCGTTTGAGTCCCAAGTGGAGATCGAGACAACTTTGATGGGGGGGAGGGGGGGGGGGGGTGGGGATGCTGTGACTTGCATGTCACGCGTTGTATGATTGTTGAGAGTGAGTGTCTCAACTCTTTTTGCAATTGCTTGTAGCGCTAGCGAGCGAGTGAGCGCCATGTTGATGAAAGCGATTTCAGCTTTGAATACTCCTAAATCTTGCAGAAAAATACCGTAATTTCGGTGAGAAGTAGAAGAAATGTTCAAGATGTACGATTCTGTAAGGAAAAAACTTCAAGATCAGAAGTTCATTTAAGCTGAAAATGAATGTAAAAAAGAAACTTTATGTATACACGGTTAAGATTTAAAGCTGCAAGCTTGTGGAGCCGTGTGGGAGAAATGTTGGTTTTTGAGGAGAGGGGAAAACCGGAGTACCCGGAGAAAAACCTCTCGGAACAGAGTAGAGAACCAACAAACTCAGTCCACTTATGACGCCGAGTCCGGGAATGGAACCCGGGACACATTGGTGGAAGGCGAGCGTTCTCACCACTACGCCAACCCCGCTCCCCCTATGTCACTATGCTTGACCGGTGTCTGACATTTGCAAACTGCAGACTGCAGACCGCAGCAGACTACAGACTGCAGAGTATAGTTTTGTATCCCAGTTAGAGAGGCGAAACAGGCGAAATAGGAAGACGACTAGGTGACCGATTCCGAGAACATCTTCGTGATGTTGAGAAAGATGACAAAGACGCATCCAAACCTGTCGCTCGGCATTTTAATCTCCCTAACCATTCCAAACAACACATGTCGATCTCCGGCCTTTCCCTACATCAAGGTACCACGGAAAGCCGTAAAGATCTCGAGCAAAAACTGATCTTTCAAATTGGCACTCTTAATCCCCACGGTATCAACGAGCGCTTTTCATTCAATTAATTTATTCCTGTTTTTCACGTTACCATGTTACCACCAATAGCGCAGTTCCATTTTCTGTAAATAAACCATACACAGCCCACAATTCCTCGATTCGCTCCGACGAAGGGCTAACGCTCGAAACGTCAGCTAATCGAATCCCTGTACGGTGGTCAATTTACATTATCATCTCCGTTGATAACCCAAATTTTCGTGTTACTCTCATCTAAACACACCTATTTTACCAATGAGTGCGCGCGTACTATCTTAAATATTTTATAAATGAATTTTTATAAATGAAAGTTAATTTCATTTCATTTGTTTGAAATGAAATAAACTTTCAAAACATTTTAATCCTTTGATACCTTAGACCATGATATTCTCTTTAAAGTGCCTATATTTTAGCGACCGCGCCTGCGCTAATAACGAGATTTAGAAACGTGAAGCCTCTATATCTCTTGCGATAAAAGATAGAAAAGTTATGAAATGTAAGCTTGGCACAGAAAAAAAAATGAGCAATGAATATTGACTTGCTTAGCATACAAAAGATCTTTGTCATGATTACAAAGATCGGACGGTTATTGTAAACTCTAATTACCTCAGAAAACTATCAACTGTTAATAACTATTTCTGATTTGTTCTACAAAAATAGCGAGAGAAGAATGCATAAACCCCAAAAAGGACCGGCTATCATGGCATGTAGTCCAAACCACATCATGGCCAACAATGGTAGGTCTTGAATTCATCCTTGTATTAAAATCATACAGAAGTGCATGTTACTTACAATGCATTGTCCACATGCTGTGGCTTAGGCATCCTGTAGCCGTGCTGAAGCACGTTTGCAATGTTTCTGCCATCCATCCGTGGATATGGTGAGCCGCCTACAAAAAGAGAAGATTGTCGGTGAGCATGTGATATTTGCAGGGGGCTCTCGAAAGCTAAGGTTTAGTCTTCGACATTGCACGTTTTATTTTGGTCACTAATGTTAATGGATAGGCTAGCTGTAGGACAGACATATGACAAGATATAGTCTGCTAGATATACTACAACAAAATTTGTAGTTAAGGCCATTCCTACCTATTGTGAAGATCTCGTAAAGAACAATCCCATAACTCCATCTGTCAGAAAGTGGGGAATCTGTTAGTTAATACGTAAACTTACCGACCAATAATTTACTCCTAAACTTTTGATAGGCAAACTGAGTAAGAGCTTAACTTACACGTCGCTCTTTGTGGTGTATGCTCCATACAACAGTGATTCATACGCGGTCCACTTAACTGGTAGACGACCCTGGTTGTGGCACAAGACAAAATCATTTTAGATTTACTGAGTAACTGAACCACGAGTTAATAAAAAAAGAAATCAATATTAGTACTGGTGTTATTGATTCCTTAAATGTCATTTGGCCACAATAATGCAAAATGTCTGTTTGTAATATACAAATAAATAAATAATACCTTAACGTAACGTATGGTTCCAAATTATAACAAATTCTATTATTTCTCACAGCTATTGGTGTTTTACCCTTGTCCTTTTTTCATAGATGTCTTCCTGCTGCACATCCCTGGCCATTCCAAAGTCTGTCACTTTGCATGTTTCACCATACCCAACCAACACATTACGAGCGGCAAGATCTCGGTGGATGATCTGTAACAATAGCCTCACTCATCAGTGACTCCAAGATATAACACCAGATTAAAAAAAAATAATAAAATAAATCAAATAAAAATCAAATTTCGCTTGCTGGGTTATGTTTCTAACTAATTCAAAACATGTTGAGACAATTTCAGCTAAAATTTAATTGCTCGGCCTTTTGACAGCTAATTGACAGCTGGAAGGAATCCGAGGACACGGTGTAAATTAATTTATCTTGTTACCCTTCACAATGCACTCCTCATGTATCACTATCACTATAATCTTCTTCCATCTTCCTTTGAAAATATTTTTCAAACAGTTAAATCTATACACTCATACAATACCAGGCTTGCTTCTAAATCAACCTATTACATCAATGCCATCAAAACAAACTATGGTAAATTCAACTTTCGCTTTGCAGCTGTAAACGTTTGGAATCACCTTGATGAAAGCATTAAACACCTCCCCCTTAAAACGTTTAAAAACAAAGTTAAGTTTGACATCTTACAGTCTTACTGTTCATGAGTTTTCAACTGGTATATATTTATTCATTTATTGATTTATTCTCTTATTTATTTATTTATTTATTTATTTTAATTATTCATTTTTTCTTTGTCTTCTTGTTTTGACTTATTAACTGCTCTGCTCTAGCTTTTGTGCCAACCAATCTCCTTTACTTAATCATTCTTCATTTGATTTCATTTCCGCAGTTCATATATGATTCATTTCATATATTATCATTCACAATCATTTCTTTCACGGGAACATATGAACCCACAATTGACCTGCTCCCAACGTCAGTGGCTTCATAGCTCAGTTGGTTAGAGCATCGCACCGGTAATCGCGAGGTCACGGGTTCAAACCCCGTTGAAGTCCTGAATTTTTTTTTTCAGGCTTCTTTTCGCAATTGCATAAATTGCGTTCACAACTGCGATGATCATTCTTCATTTGATTTCGTTTCCGCAGTTTATATATGATTCATTTCATATATCATTCACACTTAAACATTACTTAATTTTACTCAGGTCGATTAGCTTTTCACTTACTCTGAGTAAATGTTACCTTTCCTGTATTATTAGATTATGTTGTAAATTAAGTTCAACTATTATTTCGTAATAAAGCTGGTGTTGTGTTGTTGCTGTTGTTGATACCGCCTCGTCACATGATCTCAGGAGAGTGTTGTAAACCCCTTGTAGGTCAGACTCATTGTTCGGGGTCAATAATGGTCTCCGCTGTTTTATGGTGATGGCCTCTTTCACCCAGCGTTTGCTGGTGTGATGCTTTTTCCGTCATAGCTTTGATGTTCTGAAAGTCGAAGTAACCACCTGAGGCCACATGATCTCCTCGGACTCCCCCAAACTGTCAATTAGCAAAAGAAGGCGGAGATATTCGCCTCAAATGTTCTGAGTTTGTGTGAGTTAGGGCATTAGTCCAACTTGTCATAACCAAAGCGAAGAAACAAGATGTTTGAGTGTAGTTTTGTTTGTCCCTTTTTTATGGTGCGATTGTCACTTTTTTGGAGAGAGGCTTGTCGGTAACATCGAGGTGTTCTCGTGGCACTTCAATAACATGCGTCTTCCTGAGTGAGATATTGTTTATATCCTGTACTACCAACTGTTTAACGATTATTGGATGAGGTTGAACAAAAATCGTGATTTGTCAGTGAAGAGCAAATCACGATATTTTGCGAAAACCGAGTTCAATAATAGTTTAATTTATAATTCGATCACCGAGCTTGTTTTTCATAATCATTTTCGGAAGCGTGAAACGATCTGCCATTTTCACTTAATTTGAAGAGCAAGGACGCGTGGACACAACTACACATGAGCAGAATATTCTTTGCAGCAAAATCACAGTTGGATGGTAATGCGCACGAGCAGAACAGTTATTCGTAGGTTACGTGGGAGGCTCTGGGCCAATGAAAGTAAGGAAAAAGTATCGAGTGATAATTTCTATTGCTTGCAAACAGAGGTCATTACATCCAAACGGCTTAGAGTTTGTCCAGTTAAAATAGATGATAGGTGCCATTACACACGCTCACTCGCCTTCCTTGAAGATAGATAACTCATTCCATCAGCGATTTGCCAAGAAAACTTCATTAGCTGCTGTGACGTCAGTGTTGTTTGTGGTTTGATATCCGGGTCTTTGTAGTAAGTGTCATTTAATCCACGGCTCTTCCTCAGGTAACCCAATAAGTCGCCATACGGGACATATTCAATCAACACCAACAATGGTTCTATGAACAAAACAAACGTCTTAAGAATCCCACTTCAAGATTAAAGACCGAGACAGTTTCCCTCATTCAATAAATCGCAACACATTCATTGTTCCAAGACAATTATTCCGAGTGAAACTTCTCCCCTAACTTCCATTCTAAGTTCCATGGGAATATATACACGCTACACTTCTTGTGGTCTTCTAAATTGGTTGACACTTAGCTTAGTTTTTGTAGCGGGAAGGATTTCTTTTCCTTCTTCTTTGGAAAGGATGAACTCGTCAGGGCAGTCACCCCAGTTAAATTAAAGGGATTACAGGGAAAGTACGAGGACGGTCGTTTGAATAGGCTTGAACAATTTTCGAGTTGAATAAATAAAGCTAGCAGACATTATAGCAGCATATGAGCGAGCTCTTCAAATGGCCTTCAGTACCCTGGGCTGGAGTAACCTTCCATCCAAGACTTGAACATGCTACTGAAATTCAGTGTTAGGCTAACGTACTCTAGCTAATACACTCTAGTTGTTTAACAAACGCTTCAGCAAACATTTTCTGCTGGATCGAGAAAATTTACCGGACACAGTAACACATCCTGCCAACTTGATGATGTGTGGATGGGGCTTAAGGGTCTTCATCAGTTCAAGTTCTGACAGTAAGTCCTTCTTGTCTGCCTCAGAGGCGTTAGCTATCAGTAAGCAAATATATAGATCATGAATAACGTCAGAACTATCGTTAAAATACTGCGAGCCAATTATTTAAACGGTATATATTTCACAAAACCACAGTCTACAACGAATTCAATGTGACAAAACTTGCATAGAAGTGTTGAAGTCAATCAATGGTGTTAGCCCACGCCCTAAGTTAGACTTCGCTTTCATAACTGGCCGATATGCAGTGTTTCCATGTTCACCATGGACAATTATAGGCAATGAACCATTATCCAGATAAGTAAACGTATGGGGTACATTTTCATTTTGTATTACTAATTATGGATGAAACTCGTCGCTATCTCTAAACAAAAAGGCCACATCAATTCTTCCTCCTATTTAGTGACACTTATTTCGCAAAACAATAGCTAAAACAAACAACCAAGCCAACGTTTTTACATTTCGTTTCTTACGTTTGAGCATTTTAACAGCAACAGTAGTCTTTCCAATCTCGAAAGGAAGCTCCAATGCCGTCGCTTTGGCAACCTGACCAAACGCACCTTCACCAATTATCTTGTCTACAGTCACTTTGTCTCTTGCCACTTCCCAAGAACGTGTCTTCGGATTAAGGGGTTCGTATTCAGCAGGTTGAGAAGGATTTTCCGCCTGGGGCATGATTGGTCTTGATTGGTCAGTTGCTTCCATATAATCAGGGTTAAGTATGCTATGCTGCTGAGTGGAGCTACTTGGAGGAAAGTGAGTTGGAGTGATGTCTTCCATTGCTATTTCATTCTGTAAAGGAATCATATATTCTGTCAATTGGTACTTCAAACGCCTAACACCACGTCAAACTTTATACCTCATAGAGTTCGGCCTCTTTAATTGTAGCTCATGATTTCTCGTTACAGACAAATAATGGTAGATATTTACCTCCATTTTGGTGGATAATTTTCGTGTAGTTTGCACTTCTGCGTTTCAAATTGTACCCAGCAACAATGGCTGATGTATTGCCATACCTTTCATACCTTTCTCTCCAAATCCTTTTACGTTGAAATGATGGTGACAACCATCGGGCGGAACATGAGAGAAGTAACTTGAGAAGTCTAATCGTGATTTATACTGTACGTTACAATGACATAAGCATGAATCACAGTCTTTACGTGTTTTTATTTTTTGTTTTTTGTTTTCTATAGCTGAATACGAATGGGAAAAGGGAAACAAATAAATAGAATTGTGAACAGACTTACGTCATAGAATCCTGCATCGTCAGGGGGCACTTCGTAGGGTCTAAGTTAAGAGTTAAGTAATTGCATTTTCAGTAAATACGGCGCTGTGAACATATAAATGTGTCATGTTAAAAAAATTAAGATGATGATGAAGAATATTTTAAAAACAAAGGACTTTCAAGTACTTTCCATTTTGAAAACGTTCTAAGGCGTATGAAGGCGTTTCTTGAAAAGCATGAATTTTTGATAAAGTTATATTGGCACTTAAGCCCATACCGTTCGGCCTTTCTTAAATACCAAAAAAAAAACATGATTAGAAAGAAATTACTGATCAAAGTCTTTTCTTTTCTTTTATTTATTTATTTTTTTTTGTAATGCGAAAGATGTAGTGTTCATCCACTACGATGTACAAAACAGAGCGCCACAAAACTCTTACCTTGTTGCAGTTTCTAGCAAAAGATAAAAAAAGAGAAAAGAATACAAACAAGTCAGCTAAGGTTTAAGTAATGTTTAATAAACGAACAGGAGTGTTTTATCAAGTTTAAAACACGAGGCGCAGCCGAGTGTTTTAGGACTTCATAAAGCACGAATTGCAAATTTATTGAGCGGCTTAGAAAGCTTTACTGTACATCTATCCATTCTTACCCTGAAATTTAGATTTTGGGTTATTTTTGGCCTAAAAAGTCGGATGTAAAATTTAGCCGTGTTTTTATCAGATATAAAGACACTCATTAAAATTAATTTCTTTTGTATTCCTTCATGAATTACTAATGAGTTTTTTAATAAGGATCAAAAAATAAATAAATAAATAATAACAATAACAATAATAATAATAATAAAATAACAAGATAAACGAAAAACCTTTCCTGTGCTGCCACACTATGATTATAATCAGCACAATGATGATTGCCACAAGTATTCCGATGATCACCCCCAAAGCGGTGTTACAGGAACAATTACACACTGTGGGGAGAACAAAGGAACACACAAACGCATAAATTAGTATACTGACAGAAGATAGAAATAAAATAAGTTAGAAAATAGAAACAAAACAGCTAACGAAATGTCTTATGATACCAGTGGTAGCTCGATACCATAATTTCACAAATTCCCACTTTTAATATCCAATCATTATTCAACACATTAAACACTGTCCTAATATGGACATGGTGGACTCATTATTCTTCTTAAGTACAGAAGATATGTTTAACAATTATCCCAGTGCGAAATCGCGACGAATATCGCTTGATTCTTAGCTGACGAAGCCGTGCGTCGAGTTGACTAAAATCAAACGATATTCCCCAATTTAACACATCTATAACAACGCACAATTTACTAAGTTTTTCGCAGAAAAGCTTGAATTGTCGCCTGTTTTTATCCGCAACACGCAAAATTACGTAAATCGCAGGATATTTGTTGAGTGCGCACGACGAATATTGAGAGTGCTATGACCATATTTGGACATTGGCGCTATGTGTTGAATTATAACATGCGCTATTATTTCTTAGTGCGCACGCTGTAATTTATCAATTTTTTGGGCCGTATTCTACAGTACGGCGCGCCGAATAAACCTCAGAGATTCAATAAATAACTTACTAACCTCGTTTTCTCGGTCCATACTGTAAGTTAAGGATCCTCATTTTTTCCCATTAATTTATGGCTGGCGTGCTTATAGTCTGCTACGCAGCCGTTCTTTGTCTCGTCACGCAACGCTCCTCGCCACTAACGGCTGCTGAAAACCGAACCACATTCCTTTCCCGACTATTAGCCAATCAGTATCAGCCTTCCATTTTCTGGAAAGTGTACGCGCCAATTCCTCAGTTCGGCGTACATCCAATCACAGCCTAGTTTATACCGGTGTCCAGCGTGCGCTAACAATGGACTGCAGTGGAGTGATAGGAAACGGTTAGCGTTTTGTTTACGTTTTTACTACGATACTAGATCTTTACCCGTGATTGCACTTGACTTTGTTTCCGAGTAGACGAGTTTGGCGTTGAGGTTAATCGTGGACGAAATGAATGTGACAATTTTTTTCGGGACTTGTCATATTTTGATTTGGTAATACACTCAACACGACATTGTAGGCCGGGTGTCTTTGAATCGGAGATAGGAAGCCAGGAACGTAAGTCATAGGCGCCCTAGTCCCGCTTTTAGGAGTCAACAGGAGGAGAAATACGAGCGCTAGCATTGCCTTTGCCAAATTGCAGGGATTTATTTAGATGCTTTCGCTCGGTCAGTCACGGAACGTTTTCGCGGACAGTCTCTCCATCGGGAATATTTCGTATCTCTTCTGTAGCTCGTAGGAATCGCTTTGCTCTTGGAGCTTCCCTTTTACAGAAGACTTCCTCGCTTTCTCGTTGAATTTCTTTTTACGAAGCCCGTTGGAACTGTCAACCGCTTGTAGCAAACATTTCTGGGCCAGATTACAGAATACCCGGCCACATCATTTACAGATAGCGTCCACTGCAAATGAACAATTTTGCTGCTGTTTGAAAAACACCTCACATCCACAACGATTGAATGATTTGTTGACAATTGAGTAAACTTTTGCCTGTATCAGTATTTATCGTGATTTGCCGACGGCGATGATCACGTAAAACACTATGGACAATCTTCTTAGGAATTGTTCCATTCGTGACCAGAGTCCGTGACATCGCTGACAGAATGAAAAGCATGCTGTTTCCTCTGACGTCATTTTCATTTTTGTGATACCTGATTGGTTAATTCGTTAGACCGCAAACACAAAGGGAAAGGAAGGTGGTTCGGTTTTCAGCAGCCGTTAGTGGCGAGGAGCGTTGTGTGACGAGACAAAGAACGGCTGCGTAGGAGACTAGCGTGCTTAGTGCTTGGGCCATAAAACAACGGGAAAAACTCGGTCCGTAACTTACAGTGCGGACCTCGAACTCGGTTAGTAAGAGGCATATATACAGCTGTATGTAATTTCCTGTGTTAGGAAGAAAAAATGGCGGAACGTTTTCTTTGTTTATCTGCAATAAACTTAGTAAAATTTGCTTGTTTTCAACGTGTTGAATTATACACATTTATTCTGCTTACTCTTGCAAATTATTCCCTAATTTTAGCCAAATGGACCTTCAACCTCGTCGACTAAGTATCAGACAATGTTCCGGGGGATTTCGCAAGACAATAGTCAAATATAGTCAGGACACCCTAAACATTTATTATCTATGCATGGTATACCTTGTGCACCTCCTGCGACAGTGGGCAATGGTGGACTGGTTGCGATTGAAGAATTGTGTTTAATGGAATTAGAATCCACATTAAAATCGCCAAATTTGCCATCATTGGCAGCAACCTTTAGGGTAGATATTACATCGTCTGCGCCAACACTCTGATTGAATCCCAGAGACAGATCAACGACCACGCTGCCACACCTACAAGTTGAGCAAGACATCTTCAATCGTGGACAAAACTTCTTGAGAAAACAGGCTTCTTGGAGTTGAAAATCCTTCTCCAAAATGTATGCTTCAACAATATTACTAAAACAACTTTTCCTCTTCCCCTCATCCCACCCTTCTATTCAATGTTGCATTTGGGAAGCCGCCATTATCAAAGAAACGTTTAGGAGGCACAATCAACATTGAATCGGGGAAAAGGAGGCTTTGAAACTCAGCTTATCGTTGACTTACATGTAGAAAAAGGCTTCGACGATAAACTTTCTCAATAGCTTCTTCCGTGATTGTAGATTGCTACATTGAAACCTATTCTAAAAGCGAGAAATCAAGGGTGTTCCTAAGGGTCTGTTTTTTTTGTAATATGCTATCATTATCATTATCTGTCCTTATTCGTTCCAAGACGGGAAACAAAAGTTCTTCATCGATGTTTCTGTGACGTGGCAAGCAGAAGTCGTTTGACATTGGAAAAGAAATTAAGAAAATCAAGAAAAAAAAAAAGGGAAAAAGTCTTACCTAGTTTTGATTTTGATACTGTTAAGTCCCAAATGCTCAAGAGTTTTTTCAACCTAAACGGAAGTGGAGAAGAAACAAGGACATAAATACCCACTCAACAGAGTCAGATACGTAATGAATAAAGTGTATGGTTGAGAAGAATGATGTGCTAAAGAAGTTTTGAATCAAAAATATGCAATTCGGATATAGAGGGGTAGAAAGTGCTCCATCATGACTACTTTTCCAGAGGCACAGGTGAAGCAGTTGTGTGTAGCTGACGTTCAAACTCAACTTATCGGAGCCAAGGCCTTACTAGAGGAATTATATTGCACAGGGGCATGGCCAAAAATTGTGGCCACCGAGCCCGCGACACAAAAGCGGTATTACCGAATCTTCAAAACAGATAGGCATCAAAGGCTTAGAAAGTGATGTATGGATTTCTAAACACAAACGTAAATAAATAAATAAAAACTACTGTTCATACTTGCAGCATTTGCCGAGATCACTTCCGTTAGAAGAAAATATAGCGAGTCCACTCCGAGAAGCTGACGTCGTAATCACAACGATAAGTCGTTCCACTTTTAATGTGATTTTGGCTAATTTCTGGACAACATAACGTAATCCTTGCACATACTTGCAGAAATGCCCAAAGCAGCGATCTTTAACAATAATTTTTCAACTTTCCTTAAGTAGGGTCGCATTTGTCGACAGTTTTCTCAAAGCAGGCGGAGTCCTCCATAAACAAAGTAATTCTCAAGGAGATTCAAGAAAATTAACCCGTTCCATTTCAATGATAAAAAAGAAGCAAAACTTCGATATTCAATACATAAACCGGAAGTTCGTGCGCTGAGTTCAACAAGCGATATATCGGCCAAATGTACCTAAAATGTCGCTCAAAGAGCATCGTTCTATAGTTTCTTTCGTAGATTAAGACCGCCATTGCTCGTTTTCGCAATACCTTCAGCCAGCGGCATTCAATTGACCATAAACATCTTTTGTATTTCACCCCTCGATCCGTCCTAAAAACATGGGCCCGGAGGTCACTGCGAAAACCAGCGGTTAAGACCATTACGCTACAGCATTAAAGTGCACCTGAAGCCACCAATATTTTTCGCTAAAATAAATCTTTGCACCTGTTTGAAACGTATTGCGCCTTTTTTACCAAATCTTGACCAGTTATTTTGACTTTTCTAGGGTGTTACAAGTTGCAAAATCTGGCCCCACGACCGAGTTGGAAGGGGCTTGGGTCTATTCTCGAATTGACGTCACAAACTGCTTTGCATGCATGTTTACAAAGACGTAATGCGATTGTAAATCAGTCCGTGACGTCAAATCGAGAATAGACCCATTAGCCCCTTCTGACTCGGTTGTGGGGCCGACGATGGCCAGGAATCTGGCCACTCTAATTTTAATCACATTTAAAACAAATACACAAAAGCTGTGCAGGACAAGGATATACTAGCTGGATACCAATCGATGAAAAGTGACAAATACAAACTTTTCCTACCTCCATACGAAACTCTTCTTGTGGAAAATTGTTGCAATCTTTGTTTGTGATGGTCAAAGTTATCCACCAAGTCACCACTGAGATTGCTATTTTAAAAAGACATTTGTTTACAGTAATCATATTAAAAGATACTGAGCTTTTGTCTGAGTAGCCTACGAACAATTGGTCGCGTTATTTTAGGGTATTGTCTTCAGCATATTATTTAAGGAACTTGCCTGTATAACTGGCATGAAATTTCCTACATGTTTTCTACAGGAATTCGAGATTATAGACCTTTTTCATAATGGCGGACGATTTTAATTATTCTTTTGTATATGTGTTAATTAGCCCTACTAACCTCACTTTAATGAAAAAATTCTATTGAATTTTGCACATGCTGACGAGGCTAGTAGGGCTCATTATCATAAAAATAAAAGAATAATTTGTCGGGCGCCATTATGAAAAGGGTCTATAAGGAGTCCTGGATTCCTCTTTCGTAGAAGGTATTCACAGAGCAACACAGTGGTGGATTTGTGCATGTAACGTGTGCATTTACGGTTCCTTCCGGGAAAGCAGTGCAATGCACAAGAGACAGAATTTGAGCGGAAGCATGCATATGATGGCGAAGAAGAGAATGTGTTCTTTATATCCGACTTACTGTTCACTTCAGTGCCCGTTACATAATGCGAATGTTTATATTACAGTCGTTTGACTGGATGTTCTTCAGTTCGTATCTTGAGTCTATATTATCTGAAAATCATCTTCACCTTTTTTACCTTCATAATTATAAAATTTACGCCCAGAACTCTCACCTCTAGTTGTAGTTGGAGTTGTCGTTGGAGGGCTTGTCGGTTCTACTGCAAAGAAAATGAGGCAAATAATTTAGATGTAAGCAAGTGAAACCTTTTTTCCCCTCAATGTTCTAATGATGAGAAATTTCTTTGGCCATGCCATCTTTTTTTCTTGCCATATTAGAAGAGCCACAGCTAAAAACAACACTTTAAGTTCGAAAAACAAGATAATAATGGTGGAGGCGGTGAAACTGGTGGAGGAATAGAAGGAGAAGGAGAAGGTTAAAGTGGAGGATAAGGAAAAATAACAAAATGTGGCAGTGGTGGTGATTGTTTAAGCTTATATTTTTTCCCCACAACGAGCGCCGCCACAATACAATTATTTCCTCCAGCAAACGACCGTGTATAATCAAAACATCAACGAAGATGAGCTGTCACACAGATTTTGATGTAGTCCCAGACAGTAAGGGAAACTATTAGTGCCATAAGAAGCTATAAGGTACAAATAGTTTAAAAGTGTTTCATTCAGCCATGAATTCGCTCGAACAGAAAAAATTGACTCACCAACTTTGAGTTCAAAACTAACACTAATGTTTCCCAAATAGTTGTAAGCAAAACAGGTATACCATCCAGTGTCTCTTAGCCTAGTTGGAGTAAGTTTTAATTCCTTTTCATTGGACAGCACGGCACCACTTGGTTCGCTTCCGTTGTACCATCTGATACTCGGTGGAGGGTTTCCATCAACCAGGCAAGTAAAGGAGAATGATGTTCCCGGTGGCACAGTCTCTTTCTTGCCACTAGATTGGGCTGATGGGGGAACTAAATGAGAGAAACAGGACAAGGTGATATGAGGCCTTAATTCTTTGGTGACAATTCAATGTCCTAGAAGAATTTAGACCCGTTCCAAACGTCGCGCTATTGCCGTGCTGAACTAAATACAAGAATTAAATTCGACTTAAGCGCGACGTTTGAAATCATTCAGTTCGGCGGGTTGAAATAAGTTTGGCACGACTATTTAGCGCGGCAGGCCTTGCCTTGCCGCACGGCAGAAGCGCGACTTGGTTTCAAACGGGATGCTCTTGTCGTGCCGAACTGAATTCATAAATTAGGTTGATGTGTTTTAAGTTACTTAGGCTGTTTTAGTTTTTGTTGTATTTTGAATTTGGTGGACTGAATTGAATTCGGCGTTTGAAGCAGTCAAATGCTACAGTCGTGCTTCTGCCGGGTAACATTCATTTGAGTTCGGCAAGGCAGTAGCACGACGTTTGGAATAAGCCTTAGATGCAACTTACAAAACAGGGGCACCCAACGAGCCAAATCAACCAAACGCTGTAGATAAGTCATTTTTAAGTGCCTTGTAGTATTTGAAGTCTGTTTAAAGCGATGTTTCCACAAGCCAGAAGAAGTTCATCTGTTCGGATTCCCTAGCTGAAATTTTAATTGCCCGGGAATAAAATCTTGCTTTGAGAAAATGCAAGCTGAAATGAACTTTCCACGAACTTTCTAGGAAATTATTCTCTTTCCGAAAATGCTAGCTGACGTTTTTGACTGCCAAAAACAGCAATTAAACCGAAAAACCCAGGGGCTATGATTTCCAATTTCGAATCTTTTAAGCCACGTTTTAATTACGAAAATCCGATTGCTTTAATAGACGCCGAAAGCGCAAGGCGATTACCTTCCACCGAACAGGTATCTACCGAAACTTGTCGTTGGGTGCCCCTGATACAAATTGATTCGACAAAAGCTAGCGTAATCCCTTTTAGCAATGTTCCCCCCTTTTCACACCGAGCAAGATACTGTCTCTAACTATTTTAGCATACGTGTACAAGCAAGGGTATAAAAAGCGAAAAGCTGATTTATTTGTAGAAATGTCCTACATCTGATTTTATATTAGTGCTTGAAAACAGTTGTTTAGCCAAAAAGCAACCATGAGAAATTCCGGGTTTAATTTTCTTTATATGACGTACATACATACATACATACATACATACATACTTTATTGGCTCGTCCCCACGGGGCTTTTCAGAGTCAATTTTACATTACAAATAAACTCAAATGAACTCAACATGATAAGAATGACGTAATCCGTCAGCCTACAATGAAAATCAGTCACAGCTAAACTATTGACCCAATGCAAAAATGGCTGCCTTTAAATTATTCTTTTGTTCGTATTCAAAATAGCCTCACTAACCTCGTTCGGGATAACAAATTCTTTAGAATTTTGATGAGTGAGGCTATTTTGAATACGAACAAAATAATAATTTAAAGGCAGCCATTTTTGCATTAGGTGTATAAACAAACAGGGAGATGCACATTCAACGATTCATTATATCACTGGCAAAAGCTCCTCCTCATTCCATCATATCTTCTGGGGGATGTGTGGGGGATTGTTACTTGAGGCCGACGGTTACATTACTCATTACGTTACACTTTACCCAACAATTAGTCAAGAAAAATAAGGGCGAATGAATAATCCCTCTATACTTGTAAATCGGATACAGATTTCCCAGTGAAATTTCTTGCCTTAAAAGATTTATTCTGCTATGAAATCAATGAACATTACACCTAGATTTAATGGCATTAGAAAACTAGAGCATCTAAATTCTGTCTTGTGTATCGATTTACAAGTCTTCTTCCTTGGCTAATGTTTGCAAATCAGATACAATACAGCAACAGATGGATTGCCTAAAATACTTTAAAAAATGAAGCGGTTTTAGCATAGTTCGGGCGCCAAAGGCGTGTGCGCGCAGGACGATGGGTAAGAAAATATGGTAACCCATCTGTGAAAGAAAATTTGGTTTTGCTTATGACGTCACCGACCTTATGGCCGTATTTACGTCCACTTTTCGATGTAAGCGAACGTGAAAGGTCACACTCGAGATCCCCGTGTCATTTTCCGCATTTTGGCGGAAAATCGTATGAAACAATAACATACTGAGTGAGGAAACTTGTCTTTTTATTATTTATTTTTTAAAGCGGTATCGGTATGTTTTTTAACCTTAAATATTATTTAAGGTATAAACTCAAACTCCAGGGGAAAAAAGGCAATCAAACGCATGCGCATGTCTCACCCAAAACGTTGGTGTATCCCTAGCAAGAGTGTAGATATCGATCTTCTGTATTGTGTTTTAGTGCATTGTGATTTATAATTAAAGTTGGAAAGTGTCAATACTGAAAAATCCAAACGATCCACCTGAAGGAGTTTTGTAACTGCTTTGCCAAGCAACTATTCTATGTGAAATGACGGTATTATGCAGGTGTACGTTCCGAGTAATTGTTGACTTTTCGAAATCAGGTTCACGTTACTCCTCTTTGTCCTTTCTACGGACATTTATGTCAAAATTGCATAGCATTTTTTTGTCTTACTACGAGATAATTATGTTTGTTAGATATCTAATCTCTCTTGCAATTCCTGTATATTGATCATTATAATTTATTAATCATTCAAGTTCACTGTGTGGCAAATAAATAAATAAATAAATAAATAAATAAAAGGGCTCTTGCAATACACATGTAACAGATAGCCATTGACTCACATTCCACAGAAATAGTTGTTGCTTTGCTGTCATTGCTACATGCGTTACTCGCTGTGCACTTGTATTCTCCTGTGTACTTTCTGTCAATGTTAAGTAATTCCCATGTGGCGTTGAATACGATGAGGCCATTTTCGGCATTAACCCAAGAGACATTTGGAGTAGGTTTGCCAGAGACGCTGCAGAGAAGAGTTACATCCTCACCCTCCTTGACGACAGATGCGTCACTTACGCTTGTTACCGAAGCGGGAACTTTGAAAAATAGAAATCAGTTAGTCGACTACGCGTGGTTCCATCTAAATCGTGTATTTTCAAAACGTGTTAAGATAACAATGAAACCCATCCATG
The DNA here is from genome assembly GCA_016490735.1 of Pachyseris speciosa. Lineage (NCBI taxonomy): Eukaryota > Metazoa > Cnidaria > Anthozoa > Scleractinia > Pachyseridae > Pachyseris > Pachyseris speciosa. The sequence goes on from JAEMWC010000495.1 coordinate 243,064, forward strand.
AATGAACCGTTGAGCGATAAATAACTTTTGGGATAAACAGGGTGGTAAGATCGGTGGTGGAGATCGTTGCAAAAAGAAGAAATGGCAAAGGTTGGGGTTAGTTCTGCTATACTTGGTTAAATTGTCACAAAATTGTGAGACACCCTCTTTATCGAATTTCGTTATGGTGGCCAATTTTGTCTCATCAACTCATTTGATGAAAACAAATAGAGCCACAGTTTCTATAGAAACAAACTGCCTACAAAAAAAGGGAATTTGCATGGACAGCCCCAAAGTTCTTAAAGTGCTACTACGATCAGAAAATCACTTGTATTTTTTTTTTCAAATTTCGAAAGTGTCTTTGCTTAACACTCGACTCGCGAAATTTCGAGCTTTAATTTCAAGCAGAAGACTGTTTACTTTGAGTACAACTTTTTAATTTAACGGTCCACCATTACTCACGCTCATAACTGACCGATTAGGCCTGGGAGAGCTGGATCCAGGATAAAATGACGTCATTTACTCACTGGTTTAAAATTACAGTGTGTGAATGCAGCTTATTAAGTATGCAAAACACGAGTTTGAGAGTCTGAAAGCTCAAAATTCCGGTGCTGCATACTAAATCAGCCGGGTTTACACACACTGCATTCTAGCGCTTGTGAGCTTTCTACGTCATTATGTCCTCGATCCAGTTCTCTCAAGATTTTGAAGTTAGTAATGGCGGACACGAAATAGAAATATTTCAGTCAAAATAAAAAACCGAGCTCTCCAAATTAAAACTTGAAATTTCGCGAGTCGATTGTTAAGGAAACACACTTTTGAAATTTGAAGAAAAAAGACGAGTGATTTTTTGATCGTAGTAGCACTTTAATATGGGATCCATTTCGACCTTTTCCATTTAAATCACTAGGTACACTATACGGTGAAGATTACCGGGAGTTGCATGTAAATATTTGGACCAACTTAAGGTCTGGTCAGAATAACGAGGCTCTTTAACTTTGAAAAAAAGAAATGCATATCCCATGCGTTTTTGCCAGGGTTGAAAATAATTGGCTGCCATAGGAAGGTAGCTACATGAGAGGGTCATGCACAATGCGAAGCAAGGTTCTACCCTAATTGGAATTTCAAATAACTACACTGGAAATAAATATCGGGCACCGTCTTTCATTTGAAAGTGGCTACTTCACCTCATGGAGCCAACTTCTTCAACCTTCAACTCTCATTGATAACTTGCATCATTATCGAGTGACCCAACATGAGCACGACGTTACTTGCACGAAATATAACAGTTACTGTAAGAATGCAATGAATTGTCAAGTAAGCACGCAACTACCATGAGTGTAGGCTTACCTTCAACAATCACAGTTTTATTAGCGCTTGCACTTGTCCCCAGAAAATTGGTAGCCTTACACTGGTAGGTAACATGGCCCTCAGTGTACAATGTTCTTCTGGTTAAACCATCACTGCCCATATTCTCAAGTATCGCGCCATTTTTGTACAATATATAAGTTCGTACTGCTGGGTTGGCTTCAGCTTCACATTTGAATTCAACTATGTCTCCTTTGCAGCCTTTGCTCCTTGATAGGTTTAACTTTAATGTAACATATATAGGTTTATCTGCACAACAGAAGACATAATAAGACCATATAAATCAATTAATCAGCTTTCTTGCTAAAGCTTATAAACGGCTGGTGAATACCATTTCAATGGTCCTCTAACCACAGGCAAAAGTCTTCTAATCTTCGTCTACAACGCATCCGTTTGTCTGTTTGTCTGCTTTTGTTTGCCTTTCTCCACCCCTCGTTATTCTGTTTCTTTGACTTTTTGGTTTAACCTAAAGAAACGTTTTCACAGAAGAAGGCTTTCCCTTAGGAGTGTTGATTCCATGGCAAATGCAATCACCGGCTTTATCACTGGCTGACCTATTAAAGGCAATATTCTTTCAACAGACGAATGAATACCCTTGGTCACTTTTGATTAGGTGCAGTTGAATCAAACAATTGCGTAGTGTTGTTTAGATACCGGCAGGTTCCGTCGTTGCTGCCAAATTATAACAAGAAGGCTTTTTTGCCCACTGAGGGCAACAAAATATAAAAATCTCTTACACTGCACGTTGATCGTTCTCAGTGAAGAAGAATCTTTCCCACAAATGTTGCTTGCATCGCAGGTGTAATTCCCAGCTTCATCTCTTGTGATGTTAGTGAAGTTTAACCAGGTATTTCTGTTGATAAATCCATCATCGCCAAGTTTTGACCATTTAACAGTTGGATCAGGAAACCCAGATGCATTACAGTGCAAAGACACATTACCACCTTCCGTGAGAGTCTCATTGCCATTAATAACTTTGACAGCAATCTCCACAGGAACTGCAAAATGAAACCAAGAAAAAGATCATTTCATGAGCAACAACCGACTATAAATGTGTAAGTTATAGGAACAAATAAAGTGCCGAGGATAATACGCGATTGGCATGCGAACGTAAAAATGCTGGCCAAAGTTTCTTCAAAAGGGGAGGCACATAGGAGCTTTCCTTACAGTTATTGCGGCTTTGTCGCTCATTTCTTGACAACAGTTCACCAAACATACATTGCGTCATGAGTATACTTAAGCTATAACTACTTCTTTTGTAGTGCCGAGGCTCGTTGTAGAGGCTAATGCCTAGGTTAGACTGTCAACTTTGACGCCCACTTTGAGAGCAAATGTAAACTTTGTGTACGGTATCTTCACTGCATGAACAAGAAAATCTCCATAAATATGTTTGTGTCGTTGATTTAAAAGACTCACCATTAAAGGTCACAGTAACATTATTTCTGCTGGGCACATTTCCCAAGGTATGTTCTACCAAGCAGCTATAGACATATGTTCCTTCCTGTGATATTTCTGTACTCCACGTTCCACTTTTGCTTGCATTGAACTCTTTCCCGCCACCATAAAGCAGATAGTTGGTGACGGCTGGATTGGCGTCAGACGCCACACAGGTGAAATTCACGCGCAACAAATCAGAACAGTTTTCATTCTTAGTTGGGTTTGCCACCAAAGTCACATTAGCGGGCTTATCTGCCGAGAAATATCACAGGTGATAACGTTGTTTGTAATAAATAATTGCAGTTTTTCTTTCTGCTATATAGTTTAGAACACTGGCGATAAACGAAAAAGTCCCCGACATCTACGAAGAATACTTGTCAATGAAAGCAAACTAAACTTGTTTTAGAAACCCTACTGATTGAACATTTGGTTGATGCACTTCAATAGCAATTTCTTTGTTCAAGAAAAAAACAAAGAGAACTGTACTTACACCGCACATTAATGAATTGGACAGCAGTATTTGTCCCACAGGTGTTATTCGCATGGCAACTGTAACTTCCACGTTCATATTTGGTTATGCTTGTGAAGTTTAACCACAGACGTCTGTTTACAAATCCATCATCGCCGAATTTTGACCACGTAACAGTTGGATCAGGAAACCCGGATGCATTACAATACAAAGACACATTATCACCTTCAGTGAGAGTCTCATTGCCACTGATAACGTTGACAGATATTTGCACTGGAACTGAAACACAAAGCCAAGAAAATTATCAATTTAGTTGGACCAACTGACTTGACTGATTGATTCTTTCAAAGTAATTGTTTTAAATACTAGACAAATAACAAGATAGTTTTGTTTAGAAAAGGAGTGGATCAGTTTTTTTGTCTGATTCGATGGTTGGTTGGACAGTGAACAACATTTTTATTACGGTCTAGGACACACTAGGCGATTTTATACCCCGATCGCGGCGAATTTGATCGCAAGCGAATTTTGCTGGCGATTGATGGGCGCAAACTAGGCGATTTTTTAATCAGATTTGCTTTTTTTGTCCTCTGTCCAAAACCACACGTCGTTGTTGTTGGCCAATTTAAAAGCTCATGCGATAAAATCGCCCAATCTGATTGCTTGACTTTACTTGCGATTCGCAGTGATGAGCTTCTAAAATCGCGGGAATGGGCATACAAGGCGAATACGGCGAAAATTGCAATCGCTGCATCGGGAACACTAGGCGATTTTCGCCGATCGCGACGATCGGTGTAGAAAATCGCCTAGCAAAAGGTGTATAAAGAGGTCTCAGGTTACACAAAAGTGTCACAAAAGCGATCCAAGATTATGCTGCTTCGTTGTTATAGCCAAGCTCCAGAGGCCCAAAGGGCCGCTAAGGGGAGCTCCATACTTATGGAAATCCGCGAACTGCTTTTCTCATGGTAATCATGGCTAGCAGTATTGCTCATGGGCTCGACCGCACGACTACGACGGAGTTGCCCAATAATTAACAATATCCTAACAATAACAATAACAATAATAATAATAATAATAACAATTAGCTATTATTCACTTAAGTGGAAGTAAATATCCACCACTTTCACCGACACTGAGGTGAATAATATATATATATTTTTTTTACCACAAAGCTGAATAATTAGCGGACCAAAGCATGACTTTATGTGTGACAATATACCGACAAGCGGTCGGAAATTTTAAAATCTCGCGCGTCGGCTGCTCAGAGGTGAATAGTAATTTGCAAAGTTGCTGAATACCAGTTAAATAAAATAATAACCATGGAGCTCCGCTTTTAGGATTGGCTAAATATAGATATTAATTCATCAAACTCACCATTAAAAGTCACGATAACATTGTTTGAACTGTGTACATTTCCCACTAGGTGTTGTGCTATGCAGCCATAGACGTGTTTTCCTGAAACTGATATGTCCTTAATCCACGTTCCATTGTTGCTTACACTGTACTCATCCCGACCATAAAGTAAATAGCTTTCTACGGCTGGGTAGGCCTCGGATGCCACACAAGTGAAATTCACTCGCAATAAATCAAAGCAGTTTTCATTCTTCGTTGTGTTTGTTAGCAAAGTAACATTAGCTGGATTATCTGTTGAAAGGAGTTATCACGTTAGACTTATTTTACCATATCATATTGTTAATATGGGCAAAATAAAACTGAGTTTGTTGAACGAGGGTGACACTTAACAGCAGTTCAGCTGACATATCTGTGGCCCTCGATATTCCGGATCGATTCGAATTTGGAATGTTAGTTTTGAGGAGAGGGGAAAACCGGAGTACCGGGAGAAAAACCTCTCGGAGCAAAGACGAGAACCAAGAAAAACTCAATCAACTTACGTCGTCGAGTCCGGAAATCAAACCAGGGTCACTTTAGTGGGAGGCGAGTGCCTCACCACTGAGCCATCACTGCAAGCTATGCACTGGTCGGCAGATTTACAAAAATAATGTTTAACAGGAAGCGAAGGATTGAGGCATCGAGCGAAGGAGTGAAAGCAGCCTCACAGGTACAACCCGAAAATGAGAAATTGACATTTTTTCCGAGTTAAAAAGGACCACAGCTTATTTATACATTTATTTTGAAATCGTGATATTCGTAAAAAAAAAAAAAAAACAGTAAGAATAAGGTGACTTTCAGCTTATAACGAAACATCGTAAATTGACAACGCAAAACTGTAAACTAGGCTACAGCACGAATCAAAGGGTATACCAAATTCCCTAACAATAAAGCTTTCGTGTGTACTATATTTCTAGCTACTACTGTAACAAGAATTTGCAGTAATTTAGTGGTTAGGATTAGAAGCATTAATCAAATGAGCTCTAAAATACCTTCATCGAGCAAACTAATCACCGGCATGAGCATCTTTTAAAATTAGCTTAGCGTAGGAGTAAGTCATGTAGCGAATGCTGTCATGGTTAAAAGAGATGACTATAATTAGCTGATTCATGTTACTGAAGAGTAACTTAAAAAGAGTTATTCGTAGGTGCTCTCCTGGTTGATGGTTACTAAGTGATGTGCCAGGTTGCTAGTGAAGCTAGCGTCTCATTCTAGGTGTCATCTGAATACACCTGGACACTTTGCATAATTAAGCACATTTAATTTGAAGCAACCAAATCGTACATTACCAGAGCACGGTGAGCAAAATACCTTCATCGATGGATAGCGAAAAGCCTAATACTTCGGCCATTGGCTTCCACGCTTAATGATGCCAAGATAGTTTTGCATAGTTGTATTTCAAGTACAAAAAATATAAGGAGAAACGGCATGAAAGCAGTTTTGAGAAGCTGACTAAACGTGTTAAAGCTAATTAAGTATTGCTTTGTCTTGGTTGATGGTTACTAAGCGATGTACCAGGTTGTTAGTGAAGCTAGCCGCTCATTGTAGATGTCATCGGAATACACCTGGCCACTTTACAAAACTAAGCACATTTAATTTGAGTCAACCAAATCTTATATTACCAGAGCAAGGTGAGCAAACTCTAAGTTGAAACCATGGGTAGCGAAAACCCAACACTTCGGCCATTGGCTTCCACACTTAATGATGCCAAGATAACTTTGCATAGTTGTATTTCAAGTAAAAAAAATATAAGGAGAAACGGCATGAAAGCAGTTTTGAGAAGTTGACTAAACGTGTTAAAGCTGATTAAGTATTGTTTTGAAGGCAATTTATATGTCAGTGTTATCCAGAGACTTAAAAAAACGATTATTCCTTCCAGTATATTCAATGATACAATAGAACAATAAGAACAAAATGCACTGCCTGGTCTGCATGTGTGAGAATTTACTCATAAGTTTGCAAAACTGAAAGCCTGCAAAAATTTGACGGTCTTCAAGACGTTATGGGGACAGTTATTTAGTAAAATAAGATACTGCGTTAAAAATCCTAACCAGACCTAATATAAAAGGGGAAACAAATACGAACTATCATTACAGTTTAGTCATTGGTCGCTCATTTGTTGACAACATTACACCCTACAACTATTGCAGCAGCATGTGTATAATTAAATTATTAATAGCTTAATAATAATAATAATAATAATAATAATAATAAGAATAATAATTTAGAACTTATATAGCGCATTTTCCATGTGTATATGATCAAATGCGCTTTACAAGCAGATGAAATTGGAATTTGGAAATGTTGGTTTTTATGGAGAGGGGAAAAACGGATAACCCGGAGAAAAACCTGTCGGAGCAGAGAACAGAACCAACAACAAACTCAACCCACATATGACGCCGAGTCTGGGAATCGAACCCGAGTCACATTGGTGGAAGGCGAGTGCTCTCACCACTCGCCGAGTGGAAGTGCCGAGGCTAGGTGTACTTTCTAAAGTTATTAGGTAGCTAGAAGGTCAAATTCCAAACAAAGCGAGAATCTTGTTAGAGGGAGATCTCACATTATTTATACTGTTCTATACATAAATACAGTAAATTGGAACTGAAATATAAGCCTTGTGAACGGTATCTTCACTACAACAATAAGAAACATTGCATAATGTATATTTGCTTCGTTTATGAACGGTACTCACCATTAAACGTCACGGTAACATTGTTCCCGCTTCCAACATTTCCCAAGGGGTGTTCTGCCAAGCAGCCATAAAAATATTCTCCTCCTTGATATATCACTGTACTCCAAGTTCCACTTTTGCTTGCATTAAACACCTCCCGGTCACCATACAGCTGATAGCTTATCACAACTGGATTGGAGTCTGATGCCACACAAGCGAAATTCACCCTCAATAAGTCAGAAGAGTTTTCATTTTCAGTTGGGTTTGCCACCAAAGTGACATTATCAGGATTATCTGTCGATAGGAAAAAAAATCAAAGGCATAAAGTTGTTTGTTATAAATAGCTACAGTACAGTTTTAGAGCACCTACAGTATGATGAATGGGGAAAAGACTCCAACATCCACTAATAATATAATACTAGTTGGAACCGTAGAACAGGAATATGTTCGAGTATCCATTGCTGCGGTAGTATGATGTGATAATAATGAAATCGATTATATAGGTTACAGGGTTGTGATCGCTTGTGTGCTTCCTTGTCGGCTGGTATTTAGCTGCGATTCGGTCATATTTCAGAAATTCCGATGAGAAAATGATATTGAAGTGTAAATAAGGATTTGGTTCTTATTTGTAGCGAATAAAATCTTCAAACTCGGCCAGCGTGTTCGATGTTCAGCATCTTCTGTCACAAAAGCCCTCACTGGTATGTTCTTCTTGGGTACCCTATTTTCCTTCCAAAGCGAGGTAAACAGTTGCTTGCCTTTTTTCTGTGTTGTACAACACAAACAGTTGTTGATTTTACGGGAAGCTTTTGACTATAATCGTTACTCGTCACACGCTGGCACCGTGGAGTCTGGCTGCTTAAGGTATCTCAATTCACTCGAAAATCGGGTTTTAAATTAATATTTTTGGTCTGCAAAGCCCGTGTCAAACGCTGTACCTTACATGTGCCATAATTTACAGTTTAGGTCGACCCAGATAGTTAGTTCGCCTGTTGAGTCAAACGTCGAACTTCACTAGACCACGCGTAAATAAACGGAGCAAGGCTGAACTCACGATCAGTCTTCTATGAAGTACTTCAAGATGGCGCAGAAATGGTACACTAACGACGAAAATCTCACCACTTAGAGCCTGTTCACATGGAGGTGGGGACCCCAGGCAGGTGAGGTCCCCCACCTACCCGTGACCCAAAAACGCTAGCCTTCACATGCAACCCCGAGGCGCCGGTGTGAGGTTTAAAATGCTATCGCGTGGTCGCTAAGAACATATATTAACAAAAGAATTCAGAGATAATTTCCCGGATGAACCTCACCCTACCCTACCTCCAACATTCACATGGAGAAAACTCACCCCAGCTAAGCGGGTGGGTAACCCGCCTCGGTGAGGTACCCCACCTCACATGTGAACGCTATCGAGAAAAATAGAGAGATTGTACGGAGAGATTGGTAACCCCACCTAGGTGGGGGACTCACCTGCCTAGGGTCCCCCACCTCCATGTGAACACGCCCTTAGTATCACAGGGAAAAGATTAGGTTGAGTTCTCCTAACGTCGAACACAACAAGTCAATGGAAGCAAACTCAAGTTGTTAAACGTTACATTGAACATTTTGTACATACACTTTAAGCAAGAGGGAAATAAAGAGAACTGTCCTTACACTGCACAATAATGAATTTAACAGACGTATTTGTCCCACAAGTGTTATTCGCACGGCAACTGTAATTTCCACGGTCATATCTGGTTATGCTTGTGAAGTTCAACCAGCGACTTGTGTTTACAAAGCCATCATCAACTTTTGACCACGTAACAGCTGGATCAGGAAACCCAGATGCATCACAATACATAGATACACTGCCACCTTCCGCAAGAACCTCATTGCCACTGATAACGTCGACAGATATCGTTACAGGAACTGCAAAATGACACCAAGCAAATGATCATTACATGAGCAACAACTGACTTTGAATGTCTTACATGAACAACTAAAGTGCAGAGTTAGGATGTTTCTCGTTTGGAATGACATCATGGATTAAATTGAGATGGCGATATAATGGAATTATCATCTATAAGGAAATAAAATTGGACCATGAGCTCACTCTAAAAATGAGACTGAACTACAAAACTAGAAATAGAAAAAACTGAAGTCATAGTTTTATTTTTAAGTTATTCACAGGCAAAGAAACTATTACGTCATTCCCTTAACGCGATGCATTTGGCTTATGGAGAATCAAGACAATGCTGTGAAGGTTGCGAGTTAGATGACCTCTCGCAGTTATATCACAGTTGCTTAATAATGGATGAAGAACAGTGCTTAAAACTAAGCTATTATGATGATATGTTATAGATGAAAAGAACGTCTGGGGAATGGGAGAATATTCTTAGGAATGGGGAGGGGGTGGTGTAAGGGTGGGAGGAAGCCTGTATTCTTGCCGTACTCAATGTACGACTCGGGGCAACTTTGGGGATTGAGACAGGATAACCCACCCACACCCTAATGCTAATTTGTCACAGGAAGGGCCTATGTACTATTCACGTTTCATGTAATATTCGTTTTCCATGCGATGAATTATAAGCCATTATATAAGGCATTTAAATACATGCAAAGTTCTCGGTTCCCATAGAGGGTCAGTGGATAGCATTAGCCCTAAATCCCTCCCTTTGCTGACAAATGAATTATCGGTGTTCCTTGTCGTATTGCTCGACAGGGTTACCTATCCCACACCTTAACGATAATTGGTCAGTGGAAAGGGATAATGTACTATTGTTTTCTACCACCTCCGCCACCGCATTTTTATTGTTTTTGCGGTTGTATTGGTGGTGGAGAACAATATCACCGTGAGGGCAGTAGTGGTAGTTGCAGTAGTAGATAGCAATCGAACTGCGGTGGTGGTAGAATAGAACTGTTGCTGTGATGGTGGAAAACAATAAAATTCTGGTGGTGGTGGTGATGGTAGAAAGCAATAGCACTCTGGTAGTGGAAGAATACAATATTAATATGGAGGAGTAGTGAAAGTGGAGGAAAGAAATATCATTGCATCAACTCCGCTTTCCATCTTGTCACCCCTTCCCACCGTGGAATCCCGTGTTGCGACGGGACAAAAGTTTCCAAAAATTCAGTCTACGAGAAGGTCCAGGCGTAATCCCAGAAATCACACTTACTGGTTTACTCAAGAAAAAGATTACTTCTGAAAAATGCCTTATTATGACGAACTTCGCGTTAAGTGACTGAAATAACAGTTTCTTTGCCTTTGAATATCTATGTGAGACGAATTACCCTTCAGATGAAGGCAAGGCCAAGGGTGATTAATAATGGAAATTGAACTGAGTGGAGTGCAATTTGGTCTGAAATCATACGTGTAATTTCCAAATCGGACGAGCGCGCAGTACGATCTGATGTTACTAAATTTAATTCCCTTTAGATGTTGATCTCATCGACTCTTCATCTAATTTTAATCCATGACGTTTACCCCATCTATCTTTAAGGCATGATGTAACCCACCCCTATCTAATTTTAGCTCATGACATCATCCCTATATATTGTCATATCATCCGTCCCTGTTGGTAAACTCCCATTTATATACTACTAGAGAAAAAAACTGTGAATGGCTACGCAAACGTGGGAATCCTAGAAAAAAGGGACGCTGTTTACTGTTGAGGTCATTATTTGACTGAATTACTGATGAGACGAAAAACCAGTAAAATCAAACTTTACCGCGAAGGCTACACTGTAAATTTAAAAGATCTGTTTCAGCTCCAAAGTGCCGACTCAGCTCTATAGCCCCTGGAGCTGATTTGACTCTTCGTGGGGCCATTTTGTCAATTTGGTCTATATCGACCCCAATAAAAGCCGTTTCAGCCCCAATTAAAACCGATTTGACCCGCAGTGGAAAAATAATTCACAATTGAGAGCCGTCGAAAAGCAGAGCCCTTTTCGTACGACAAAAAATGTCTCCAATGAGAGCCATTTTGACTTCGATTGGTAGAGCTATTTTCATTCGTGCCAATTTAGGATAGATTGGGTTCTTATTAATGTAGCCGTTTAAATATGAAATATAAACCGAATTGTAACGTAAACCAGAATTGTGGTTTCTCTCTAAGTGGTTTCTGCACCCTAAAAATATTCGATCTGCGAGTCATCCCCCAACGCCACACACGATACGAAGAGAGAGCAAGTTAAGTCATGTCTGGAGGCAAACAACAACAACAACAACAACAACAACAACAATTTATGGCTGGTGGTGTGGTCTTCGATTTCATGGGCCTTTAATAATCCATGAAACTTGACACAATGTCTTTAATGACCCATGAAAACATACTTTTCATGGCATAAAAAAAGATTTCGTTTACATTACTGATTTCATGGGTCATGAATTGATGATTCTAGGACTTAAAAGGTGGGAATCATGAAAATTCACCACACATGCCTTGAATAAATTATAGTTGATACAGACTTTTGAAATTTTATTTATTAAAATTGAAAGGCAATCAAGAAAGGACAAATACAGATGTCACTACCTTGCATCAAAATTCAAGCCAACAGATCATAGACCATAATAAAGGTGTTAGACTTGTAAACTTGTAGCAGAACAATACTGGAGCAGTACTGGGATGACAATAAAAGTAGAATAAAAATGGGACAATGTGCCGTAACAAGTGACCAAAAGAATAATATAATTTAATACGAAAGAAACATGGCGACCGGATTAAGTGTAGACCACACTAAGGGACATAGCTAGGATTTTTCAAGGAGGGGCCTACTGTGTGTCACACCTAGGGTACTTCCCAGATTGTCATGGCAACATTCATGCTGTGTTTTACCAAAAGTGACATTAATTTTGTTCGGATGGGCAAAAAGGTTAGAGGGAGGGACAAGCCAGCCATTTTCATGAGTTGTTTAGACTGAAGGAAACTTCTCATCATAAAACGTGATCAGCTGAAATATCTTATCACAGTTCCATTCAAATAAAGATAATTCTTCGTAATCAAAATCCACGGCCTGATTTTTCAGCTCTCTACAAAAGTCTTTATACTGCCACTTTATAGGGGTAAACATATTACTGGTAGCCCAGTAGTTTCCATTGTGGTCCACAATTGATCATTCCAAGGAATTAGGGTGAAACCAAAGGCTTGGAATTAATTAGAATATCTGGGAATGTTCACTGATCAAGTTAGGAATAACTTGGAATTACAAGGAATTCCCAAAAATTCTAAGACTAAACAAAAATCGCATTTGGAATTGCTGGAAATGTCTTGGAATCAATGGTAAGCTGAGACATCAAAATGCAAATTTGAGCAATTTGTGGCCAATCAATATCAAGTTAAAGTTCCACCACTTTAAATTAAAAAAAGACTGCAAAGTTTTGTGATTCTTTAAGACCAAGACTTTAATTCTTTCAAGGAAACAAATTTATGATTAAGCCTACTTATTAAGCTTAACTTATATAAACACAACATAGTACAAAAAGGCAAAAAGACAATTACATAAAATAAAATACAATCCTTAAGTCACACATTTACTCAGTGATTTATCCGGAAAGCTCATGAAATTTACAAAGTCCTTTGAAATGAAACGAACGTAAGACTTAAAAGCGAGCGAGAGTTAGCGATGGATTTTTCTCACCTCCACGAACTCGTTTGTTCCTTCGCTATCTCGTCAGCGTTCGGTAACAAACATCTAAAGCATGTTTTGTACTCAGCTGAAGATGAATCTCTTCCTAAAGTGTGTTTTCGTCAAAATCGCCAGAAATTGGATTCATATCCTCGAATTACCGATGCAAACGAAGCGAGCACTTGAACAGAGATAATTCACTTGAAGACCGCAATCAAGTAGTCCAGTGGATGTTACTCAGCAACAGCCAATAATAGTGCGAGAATTTTCACGTGACTATCTCATTCATTCTCTCTTGGCGCCTATCTTTGAATTGTGTTTTCGGTTGGTCTATCGTGCGAATAATTGTAGGTTTTTTTGTTTCGCATAGATGGTTTTTTGAGTGGTTTACAGGGTGAATAACAACAGCGTTATTATAGTAAACGAAAGGCTGAAGATTGTGGCGCTGATGTCAAAGGAAATGAACGCATCACCGTGGATTTGGAGGCCGGCAAGCCATTTTTAAATCGAGAATTTTGAATGTTTTTGGTAAGTAAATAAGTTTACTCTGTTATTAGAAATAGGAACAGTTCTTAAATAATAAAAGCCCATAACTTGTCAACGGCACAGTAAAACTGTGAACAAGATCATCAGAGTGCTCCTAGGCAAAGTGTAATCCATTGCGGCCGCCGTTCGTCTTCGAATCGTCAGTAGTTCAACTGTTGTAAAACTACAGATCGAGTTAACTTTTGGTCAGTTATTCGGTAGGTCTAGCTGAGATCTTAATTATCTTGAGTACTCTAATGAATTCATGACTAAACCAGTCTAGAACGACGCTACATGTAATTTGCTAATAAAAATATGTATGTTTAGCATTTTGGATACAAGGTTTGTTTTGCTGGATTTTGAATTTGGCTCGACACTAAATTCAATTTAACTTTTATTAAATCGACACGACAGTAGCGTGACGTTTGAAACAGGCCTTATTTTTGTTTCAGACATGAATAAAAAATACAACCTGGAGCGGGACATGTTGACAACCTCATCCGCGGACAGCAAAAGAAGCTCCCTGAACAATACAAAATTTAAATAAATGAGCTAAGTGTACTGTTTGCCGTTTTTGCTTTCATCTTGTTCCAGTAATGTAAATTTAATATTCACATGTACAGATCTCAAGATCGGCTTTCCCTTGAATGCACAAGTTTGAAACATAATTTTTACATTTTTGAAATATTTATGACACTAATAATCATTATATAAATTTGTGATTTGGGCAACTACGCTTAACATTAAAACTTACCTGATACTGTGTACGTAAAACTTTGGAAAAAAATCTCTTTGGCCCATGTAGTTTAATAGTTTGACGTGATTTGTCTGTAAAGTGTCATTTGTGTATTGTTAAAATAAAATTGTTGCACAGCTTCAAATCTGTTTCATCCTTTGCTTTCATCAATTAAAGACTTATCTTAGCATTTACTTATTAATTTAATGGCCATAAAGGTCTTAGATTTTCCAGTCAAGGTATGTTTTTCAGTTTTATTGCATTCAGAATTAAATGGAATTTTCATGGTTCTTGTGTGGCATCACCTTCCCCATGAATGTGATGGACAACTCTCAAATGGGCTTAAAAAACCATGGAAAAGCCATGAAAACCTTCAAGGGATTTTCAGGGGCTATGGTTGTTTTTTCACATATGAAAAACCCATGAAACTTACATCATGAAAATACTCATTTTAAATTCATGGGTTTTCCATTTATGTGGAAAATTTCATGGGCCATGAATATGCTGGTTTTCATAGGTTTTTCATGGTTTTTAATGCTTTTTCTGTGGTGGTTTTTCATGGGTGTTTCATGGGTTTTTCAGCATCACTAACATTCCATTAAAATACCATATCATGTGCCATTAAAATTTAATAGCCTTTTCATGACTTTTTCATGGCCTTTTACAAAATGTTGAATATTTCATGGGTCATGAATCTGCTGGTTTTCACAGGATTATCATGGTATTTTTAATGCTTTTTTCATGGCAATTTCATGGTAAAAACCCCAAGCAAAAACCATTAATTTGACAATGAAAACCCCATGAAAAAGTTTTGAAAATACCATGAATTTACTGTGAAAAAAATAATGAGATTTTCATGGATCTTTTCAGATTCTGTCTGCAAGAAGTTACATCCATAGGACCCCGTATCCCTGTACCGTGGTCAATTTACATTATCAACTCCGTTGATAAACCAAATTAATGCGTACAGCCCTCATACGGGAATTTTCTCGATAGTTTTACAATTAAAGCACTTGCAGGGCCAAACAGGTCATAATGATAATAGCCAATTATACATCATTTAACTTCATTGGAAGATTAAAACCATATATCATTGTCTGATTTCCTCTCTATTACTCCCACAATATTTTCTTTTCTTTTTACACTTGCAGTGACTATTGCACTTTGTTTTTATGAATTAAGTAAAATCACTACAACTCATTCATCTTGATAAAACTGT
Organism: Pachyseris speciosa; assembly: GCA_016490735.1. Classification (NCBI taxonomy): domain Eukaryota; kingdom Metazoa; phylum Cnidaria; class Anthozoa; order Scleractinia; family Pachyseridae; genus Pachyseris; species Pachyseris speciosa. Next base: position 258,458 of record JAEMWC010000495.1, read on the forward strand.
TTTATTACAAAAGTAGCCAGTCGTGCTGGCTGTTAAAGATGACCCTCTGAAATACATGGTAAACAATAATTTTCCAAATTAGACAGTTAAGGATGTTGCATGTTTGAAATATTTAAAGGGGCAGTATCACACTGTTTTTAGAAACAGACTGAACTTTTAAGTTGATAGCAGCAGCAAGATAAGGCTCAAAATTCCTTTGAAAGGATATTGTAATCAAAGGAAAATGTTTATTGTTTTCAGCAGCAGATGGCCAAGATAGGGATGGGTTAAACTTGGAAACACTGAGCCAATATTTTTCAAGTTTTCCTCTTGTACCTTGCTAGAAATCGGTTGTAACATATCGGTATTTCAGCTCATTCCTTTACCCTAGATTCACTTAATTTCTTCAAATTAGTGATTTGGAAAGAAGTCAAATATTAATGAAGTGCTTACATTTTATAGCCAGTGAATTTTGACCAAAAATCCTGATACCCCACAACACTGCCCCTTTCATCTCTGTGTAAATTTTATGTGACAATCTAACTAAATTGAGTTTCATAGGTTCACTAATTAATTTTAAGTATAACTCCTGACTTCTATGTGAATATTGAGTTCTGTGTTTCAGTTCATTGGAAGCTTTTATTGCATGATTCATAAATACTTGTAACTTTATAAGGGGACAAAACTGATTAAAAGGGAAACAATTACAGGTTTTCTGTAGATTATATAAACGTTTTCAAAGTCTTTGTTATAGTTACCACTAATTTCACAATCTTATGGTGTGAGATCTTCTAATAAACTGTTGGTCAAATCTTGATTTTGTATCCTCTATCACCTCTTATGAGTCTTAGCTTGACATTGATATGAACTTAAAATTGTATCAATGCAACACAGTTCAAAAGAATCTTGTATGACTTTTACAAAACTTTGGTAACAATGTTACTTTGCTTGGCGTAGTCACAATGATCCAGACTAAGATTTTATGCTATTCCAGCCTGAGGCTCTTCAGGTCTTACCAAGATCTTGTAAGAAACCTGTAAGAATCATACAAGATATTGCAAGTTCCTTACTAAGATTCTTATCAGATTTTACCAAGACCTTGTAAGATCTTACTGCAATCTTACCAAGATCTTGTAAGAATCTTACAAGAATCTTGTAAGAATCTTGTAAGAATCTTACAAGATCTTGTAAGATTCTTGTAAGAATCTTAACTAAGAGGTAAGATAAGATCTTGTTAAGAAACTTAATAAGATTCTTAGTAAGATCTTAATAAGATTTCCACCTGGGTAATTATTTGCCTAAGAAAGAAGGAATTAGGTGTGAAGCTGTATACTGAGGAATCCTAACTGTTAGGCATTGAATGATTACTTTGCAGTGGATGCAATACTCCAAATTATTAAATTTTTTTTTATTTATTTTTTTTTAATTTTTTTTATTTTTCTTTGCTATGCACTACTGTGATTGAGGTATATGCCAGTTATGTTTGAAGCTTTATGCTGAGGGATTCTTACTGTTAGGCACTAAATAATCACTTTACAGTACAGTGTAGATGCAATGCTCCATATTATCAATTTCTATTTTTCCTTGCTATACGGTACTGTGGTCAAGGTATATGCTAGATAGTTAGGCTTTTGTACATTATGCTGACCAGTATTTTTTTCAGCATTTTAGTGAGGCAAAAGCATTGAGCATTATTCGAGCATTTTAGTGGCTTTTTCTGGAAAATTAATTTTTCCGAGAAACTAAGAAAAAAATTATTTTTTTGGAGAAAATGAAGATTAAAACTCAAAATTCATAGATGATTTCGAGGATTATGTTTTCTTGGCTGTATTTATGAACTTGTATACGTTGTTGTTGTTGTTGTTGTTACTTGCAACACTTGTACGTTTTTGTAAGTGTGAACAGTTAACACCATGTTAAAAACTTTGAAATTAATTTAAAAACCGTTTATATAATGAGCATTATCCGAGCATTCTGGTGGCTTTTTTTTTGGGAAGACCGAGCATTTTAGTGGGAAAATTGGAGCATTAAGGTGGAGCATTTTAGTGGGGAAACAAAAGCATAATGTACAAAAGCCTATAGACAGTTGTGAAGCTGCATGCTGAGGAATCCTAATTGTTAGTTACACACATGTATTGATTGATCACTTTACAGTAGATGTAATGCTCCAAATTATCAATTTCTACTGTTTCTTTGCCTTGCGGTACTGCGATCAATTTATATGCTAATAGGATGCGACACTTTACTTCAAAACTGGCATGCATAGGAATTCTTACTATTAGGCATTGATTAATGACTCAACAGTAGATGCGATGCTTCAAATTATCAATTTCTAACTTTTTGTCCTTGCTACACTCTATACGATACTGTGGTCAAGGTGTATATGCCATTTAGGGGTGAAGCTGTATGCTGAGGAATCCTAATTGTTAGTTATTGATTGATCATTTTACAGTAGATGCAATGCTCCAAATTATCAATTCTACTGTTTCCTTGCCTTGCGGTACTGCAACAAATTTATATTCTACTATAGGGTGCGAAGCTTTACATGTATGCAATGCATACATGTAATTAGCAATTCTTACTGTTGCAATATTGATTAATCACTTTACAGTAGATGCAGTGCTTCAAATTATCAATTTCTAATTTTTTGTCCTTGCTACATGTATATGGTACTGTGGTCAAGGTATTATGCCAGTTAGGTGTGAAGCTGTATGCTGAGGAATCCTAATTGTTACTTATTGCTTGATCACTTAACAGTAGATGTAATGCTCCAAATTATCAATTTCTACTGTTTCCTTGCCTTGCGGCTCTGCGATCAATTTATATGCTAATAGGGTGCGACACTTTACTTCAAAACTTGCATGCATAGGAATTCTTACTATTAGGCATTGATTAATGACTTAACAGTTGATGCAATGCTTCAAATTATCAATTTCTAACTTTTTGTCCTTACTACACTGTATACGGTACTGTGGTCAAGGTGTATATACCAGTTAGGTGTGAAGCTGTATGCTGAGGAATCCTAATTGTTAGGTATTGCTTGATCACTTTACAGTAGATGCAATGCTGCAAATTATCATTTGTTCTATTTTTTCCTTGCTATACAGTACTGTGGTCATGGTACAGTATATGCCAGATAGGATGTAAAGATTTACATGTATGCTAAGGAATTCTTACTTTTAGGCTGATACTGTGATCAAGGTATATGCCAATTAGGTTCAAAGCTTTATCAGCTGAGGAATTCGTACTGTTAGGCATTGCTTGATCACTTAACAGTAGATGCAATGCTCCAAATGACAATTTCTACTTTTTACTTGCTATACGGTACTGTGGTCAAGGTATATGCCAGATAGGTCTGAAGCTGTAATTGCTGAGGAATCTTAATTGTTAGGTATTGCTTGATCACTTTACAGCAGATGCACTGCTCCAAGTTACATCAATTTCTATCTTTTCCTTGCGACACTAACAAGTGTAACTGTGTAAATGCATTTCTGCACTGCACTAAAAGTCACTTTTATTTAGGGCCAAATAGGACATTTTATCCTCACAGGGAATTGAAAAGGTACATTCTGTTAAAATTCCATGAATCATGTTAATTTCCCTCTCTGGTGGAATGTCCAATTTTAATACACCCTCTTTCGATTTCTTCAAGCATTTGTCTTTTCCTTAATCCCAATTTGGTATCTTTTTATTAACTTGTTCACTTGACATATATTTAAGTGTCAATAAAATGTCTGTTATGGTACTTCTATAAAAGTGTTAAACATTAATGGATTATTGAAATGTCCATCTTTGGGGTGAAGTAAAACATTGTAAACATGTGTCATTTAATATACACAAAATATTTAACTGATCTGGACAGTTTTATTAAATCATTGTTGTCATTTACCTTACAATTCTACATTTTTAAGTTTACATTTATCTTTATCCATTAACAATCAGTGTAAACGTCCTAATAGTTGCAAATAAGTATCTTGCCTGATCAGCATTCTGGTGACACCACTTAACTTTCCACAATTGATAAAATAAGAAAGTATTACTATTAAATTTACTTCTAGAATATTAAACCATGGCTAATAGCTAATTGTTTAGACCATTAATATGTGAACTACACTTCAAATGTCTGTTATAGTTAACTTGCATGTACAGTATTTCATTCAACATCAAAAAAATATAAATTTCAGTCTTTTAAACTTATGAATACTCCTCCTCCTCAAATAAACTCACATTTATGACTCTCTTTGGCTATAACTGACATCCCTGTGATCATTTCATAAACTTATGATATACAACAAGGTCTGCAGACAATTAATTCATAAACTTGTGAGATACAAGGCCTGCAGACACCTCATAAATTTATGAGATATATCAAGGTCTGCAGAAAAAATCATAAATTTAGTGACATACAACTAGGTCTGCAGAAAACTCATAAATTTATGAAATTCAATGAAGTCTGCAAACAACTCATATATTCATGAAATACAACTTGGTCTACAAAGAACTCATAAATTTATGAAATGCAACTAGGTCTGCTAACAACTCATAAATTTATGAAATACAAAGAGGTCTGCAAACAACCCATAAATTTATGAAATACAACGAGGTCTGCAAACAACCCATAAATTTATGAAATACAACGAGGTCTGCAAACAACCCATAAATTTATGAAATACAATGAGGTCTGCAAACAACTCATAAATTAATGAATTCAAACTAAGTCTGCAAACAACCAGTTCATAAATTTATGAAATACAATGAGGTTTGCAAACAACTCATAAATTTATGAAATACAGCTAAGTCTGCAAACAACTCATAAATTTATGAAATAATACTTGGTCTACAAAGAACTAATAAATTTATGAAATGCAACGAGGTCTGCAAACAACCCATAAATTTATGAAATACAACGAGGTCTGCAAACAACTCATAAATTTATGAAATACAGCTAAGTCTGCAAACAATTCATAAATTAATGAAATCAAACTAAGTCTGCAAACAACGAGTTCATAAATTTATGAAATACAATGAGGTTTGCAACCAACTCATAAATTTATGAAATACAGCTAAGTCTGCAAACAACTCATAAATTTGTGAAATACAACTTGGTCTACAAAGAACTAATAAATTTATGAAATGCAACAGGGTCTGCCAACGACTCATAAATTTATGAAATACAACGAGGTCTGCCAACAACATACAAGCTTTTGAAATTTATGAACTACAACGAGGTCTAGAAACAACTCATAAGCTTTTGAAATTTATGAAATACAACGAGGTCTGCAAACAACTCGAAAAAAGCCCAACTTTAACTCTTAAAACGACAATATGTACGATGACTTTATCGTAAACAGCTCGTAACGGCCTTCGCGGGCTAACAGTATAAGCGAATTACATACGCAGAAGCAAAATATAGGCGCCTTTTTTTTGGATATAAAGCAGTTTTTTGACGTGTCTAAAATTGCGTATCGTATACGCGTCTGGCCTTTGTTATTCATATCCGTAAGTTCTCTTTGTGTGTAATTGTTTTCGGAAACATTAATTTACCGCCGAGAAGCAAAACATTTGCATAATTACGAAAACGCCGGTGTGCTGGCGAGAGTGAATTTGTGGCGTCACGACAAACAAAAGCATGACATCTCTGGTTCTGCAAGGGACAAGGAGACGATTGAAACGGCAAAATACTCTGTCTTAAACGCTGAATTTCGACAGAAAACTGCTTATGATGCGCCGTTTATTGAAGAACTTGAAGAGTTTCTTTGGAGGCAATTAGTCTTCTTTTCATTGCGCGCCAGTGAACATGAGAATTTGTGCTGTCACAAACAAAAACGTGACATCTCTGGTTCTACAAGGTGCACAGTGACAATTGAAACGACAAAATAATCTGTCTTGAACGCTGAATTTCGATCACAGTACTGTATACAGTCTGTATACAGTACTGTGATCAAGGTATATGCCAGTTAGGTGCAAAGCTTTATGCTGAGGAATTCTTACTGTTAGACATAGGTTGATCACTTTACAGCAGATGAAGTGCTCAAAATTATCAAATTCTATTTTTTTCCTTGCTATGCAGTACTTTGATCAAGGTATATGCTACTTAAGTGCAAAACTGTATGCTGAGGAATTGTACGTGTAAATTGTAAGGCATTGAATAATCACTTTACAGTAGAGGCAATGCTCTAAGTTCAATTTTTCCATTGCTATGTGGTACTGTGATCAAGGTATTATGCCGGTTGGGTGCAAAACTTTATGCTGAGGAATTCATACTGGTAGGCATTGATTAGCTAATCACTCTACAGTAGATGCAATGTACCAAATTATCAATTTCTATTTTTCCTTGCTATGCAGTACTGTGATCATTATCACTTTTTACATGTACATGTAGCTTTTCCTTGCCATACAGTTAACTGTGATCAAAGTATATGCTAGTTCAGTACAAAGGTTTATGGTGAGGAATTTTTACTGTTGGGCATTGATTAATCAGTTTACATTAGATGCAATGCAATGTTTATGTGTGATTGAGAACTACTGTAGTGGCACTGTTTGCAAATTGTAGCCAAATTTTGGCTTCACCAAAAGAGGAGAAATGAATTAAACAATGGCAAACTAAGTCTCCTACATGTTCTTTCCTTATACACATGTACATGTACACTGTAGGTAGATGCTTAAAAGCTTAATGACAGCCCAGGCTTACACCTGTACATGTAAGTGTTGTACTTAAATATAGCCATATAAAGACATTAGAAAGTTATAAGGGTTTCTTTCTAAGAGTTACATCTTTTGGTCTCGGGGTGTCTTGTCAAAAATAAATTGGCGTGTCTGTCACATTTGCTCTGGGTACTATTTTTTTATTATTTTCATGTTAAAAAAGGATTTTTTCCCTTTTTGTTCTGACGCCTTTACATAAAATGTAATTGATTATCTGCAATTTAGTGTCAGTATTATCAGGAGTCTTACCAGGAAGCTTAAAAAGAACTAATCAAGCATAAACTTGTCAACATGTACAGCTACATGTACGCTGTAGGCAAATAGTATATTGAGTAGTTAATATTTGGTCACTGGATTGAGTAATATCCTGTGGCAAACAAACTAAATGAAACATGTCTGATGCACACCATGTGAGGGTCTCTAATGGCGATAATAGTTATCAATGACTTGTTTTATCCAGACTTTTTTTGTTGATATTTGACACAGTCATGTACACTGTAACTCAGCAGCCATCAGTAGCAACTTACTTCCCTGTTCTTTATAGTCTTGTTTCTCTGTACAGTACATGTACTTGGCTTCCAGTGTTTATTCATCATGTTATCAGTATTTTACTTGCAGTTTAGCATGGTCAGTTATATGTAATAATGTGACTAATCCTTTATTTTTGGGTTTTACAGAGAACTGCTGCAGTTGATGATGACTTCGATATTTTGTTAAATTGTTGCAATTGGAGGTTTTTTGAGTAATGCCTTTTGACAGCTATTTTATCCACAGTCATTTTGTGTTTCTTTTCGCCAAAAAGTTAGTGAGAGAATAAAAATAATGATTTTGTTGTTCACAAGACGTGTGTCCTGGGTATACATTGTATATTTTTCCTCTAATAGTTCTTAATTAAATGAAGACAGTTTCTTGTATTTATTTAAGCTGTTTTGGGAAGTATAATGAGTATAAATCAAACAAAAAATTAGAACCATTCTAGGGTAAGTGGTAGTTGATTTTAGCCCTCTAGTATAGATCTTTTAGACTCTCTTTGAAGTGTCCTTAAGAATACACTGGTGTTGATTCAGCCCTGAAAAGTGTAAAAAGTGCATTGTTTTGGTTTTATATGGGCTAAATCAGTAACCCATTATGGCCATTAATTCCCCTTTATACAGGTTCGAAATGGCTTAAATGGGGCCATTGCCAACTATGCCAAAAACCAATTTAGCCCTTCTAAGAGAGCTATTTGACATAAATAAGGTGCAAAACAGCTCTTATAAAGAATGTCATTTCAAACATAATGGTACTAATTTTGTCCTTTGCATGTAGAACACATTTGTTTTGAACAGAAATTGGACTAAATTGGCCACAAAATATGGCCAATTTTATTTCTTCTTGAAGGCATGAAACGGCTGGATAAGGGCTAATTTGGCCATCCATGCGCACCATTTCAGCCCTTTTAAAAACTAAAACTACCTTTCATTTTTCTAAAATAGCCCTCTTGTGTCTTTGTTCCGGCTACCTTATACAGGGCTATTTCTGCCCTATTTACTGGGGCCAAAACAACTCTATTCCAAATGGGCTAAATTAGCCCCCAAAATAGTACAGTATTTTACTCACCGAAACGGCCGATTTACAGTGTACCCCGTGTAATTCAACCAAATATTTGCTTGGATGCATGTAGACGTAGACCTTTCGTCTTTTCAACTTCGGCTGGTTCATTAATAATAATTATACAGACACAGTAATTGCGAACAGTTACCACAACCAGTTGCCATTTTCATCTCGAGAAAGACTTGTTTTGAATTTCGCTCACTTTGCCTTGCTGTTTGTTTTTATTACCAAATACTTTAGAATTTTATCTCAAAGCTTAGGCAAACATTGAATAAGCAAATAGCTGTTCGGCTTTCAATTGCATGGCAATGTGAACTTCATTCTCGTTTTCCTTAGAATAAGCGCTGTTTGTTAATGTTAACATTATCGCAAAAAATGTAAAGAGAGCTTTCTTCCACGCTGGTAAAGTAATCTCGAAACGTTGCTGTGAAATATAGAACAGCCATTACATCCGTCGATGTTGTTCTGTGAGAATTCCGTTCTATAAATTAAGGCCTCTGTTGAAGTAGTTTACAAGAATTGTATTTGACTTTCAATGAAACCGAATTTCGTTCTCAGTCGAACAGCTTCGGGCAATGGTCGGTATCATTGTATCCAATCAATTATCGCCGTTCTTAGTCGAACAGCTTCGGGTAATGGTTGGAATGTTGCAGGTTAGCTAACTAGCTAGCTTAGCATTTTACACAGTCGATAGCAATAGTATGAGATACCACAGGTACCCACACAAGAACTGCATAATTCTGTTGTTTCGTTGATTTACAACACTCACCATTAAAAGTCACGGTAATGTTCCCGCTTCCAACATTTCCCAAGGGGTGTTCTGCGAAGCAGCTGTAAAAATATTCTCCTCCTTGATATATCACTGTACTCCAAGTTCCACTTTTGCTTGCATTAAACACCTCCCGGTCACCATAAAGCTGATAGCTTATTACAGCTGGATTGGCCTCAGATGCCACACATGTGAAATTCACCCGCACTAAATCCGAACAGTTTTCATTCTCAGTTGGATTTGCCACCAAAGTGATATTAACAGGCTTATCTGTTGATAGGAAAAAATCCCAGGTTTTTAAGTTGTTCACTATAAATAGCTACCCTTTTTGTACGCAATACATATTTAATAACTGAGGTTTTTGACAAACAATTGGGAATAAAAATTAGTGATAGAAATGAAGAATAAGGTTTCGATGACTCTATGTCATCATTTTCATAAAAAATCTGATAATGCAGGCTCATTATATAATAAAATATTTGTATGATTAAACAGTACAATGTGACACTCTTCATGTCACATTGCACGGTTTAATTATATCTAACCATAACTAAACTTTTGCACAAACTCTATTACATAAGTAATAATATATATATGAAAAAATTCTCGATTCTGATTGGCTAAGAGAAATGTACATGTAGTTTTCAGGAAACACAATGCAGAAAGAAGGTAGTTCAGTGCAGAAAAAAGCTAATGCAGTGCAAAAAATGATAAAAAAAACTGAGGATTCTAATTGGTTGATAAACAAAGGCACTGAAATTGAGCCAATCAAATGCGGCATCTGAATGACGCAAAATTCAAATACATCGATGAGCTGCGAGCGAAAACAATGGCTGCAGTTTAGGGCAGGTTTACTTTCGCAATCGCAACAAGAATAGAGCTGAAAACAGCTCTGAAAAAGAGAGCAGTGCAAAAAGCACTGTTTTTTTTTGGCTGTCTGTTTGGAGACAAGGATGTCTTGAGAAGGGAATTATATACTGATGAAATCGAAAATTATATGCCCGTTGGACTTAACACTTTGCTGAGAAGCCATTTTACGCCAAGATAACAAAAACAAACAAGGCCAAGATTATGAACCAGAAATACCAACAGTAATAATTACAGCGTTTAATAGACATTTGAAAGACAAAGTAGCCTTACAGCTATAGCCTACACCACTGTATAACTGTTTAGCCAGTTTTCGCTGCTGAAATTTTTTTAAAAACATTGACAAAGCTGTTGTTTTGATTGAACGCGTGATGAATAACGTGTGTTGCTTCTGCAAGATTATGGTAAGCTATCTCGCAATTTTTTCATGAATATTATTTTAGTAATCACATGATTTTTCTCGTGCGATTTGGAATAAATAAGCACTTGTAAATTTTTTCAAAGACCACAAATTGCACTCGCCCAATGGGCTCGTGCAATTTTGTTAGTGTTTGAAAACATTTACGCGTGCTTATTTATTCCAACTTGCATTCGAAATCATGATTAGCTATACTAACCTGCATTATCAGGATCAGTTTTATGAATTTAAAAATGATGACATGGAGTCATCGAAACCTTATTCTACATTGCTATATTGCTTATTTTTATTCTTAATACATATTTTAGAGCATTTATAATGAAACGGAAAAGTCCTAAACGTTCATTAATAATTACTAGTCACAGGAAACGAACTGCTATTGTTAAACATTACATTAAGAATTTTGTTGACATATAAAACAAGCACATTAATTTTTGTTCAAAAGGAAAAGGGAAAATTGTCCTTACACTGCACATCAATGAATTTGGCAGAAGTATTTGTCCCACAAGTGTTATTTGCTTGGCAACTGTAATTTCCATGGCCATATTTGGTTAGGCTTGTGAAGTTCAACCAGCGACTTGTTTTTACAAATCCATTATCGCCACGTTTTGCCCACGTAACAGTTGGATCAGGAAACCCGAATGCATCACAGTACAAAGACACATTACCACCTTCCATAAGAGTCTCATTGCCACTAGTAACTTTGATAGATAACTGCACAGGAGCTGAAAAATAATTATTAAAGTCACAGAAATTATCATTGTCGTGGCACACGTACAATTTATCAGTTTTAACTATTGAAAAAAATAACAATCCATAGCTAATGCAAAGCAGTTCCCATTTGGAAAGGAAGTGGAAGTAAACATCCCTTCTTTATTTACAAGTTGTTTCTTTGGTCCGTTGTCTACTAAACAAAATTTCAAATAAGGTTTCCTAGAAGTAAAAGTTAGACATATTACTGTCTAAAAATTATTCCCTTCAACTTGATGGGTAAAACCTGGTTCGAGTTCCATTTACAAGTAAAAAGAGACTGCATGTTATGCTTAAATCCGGGATTCATAAATGCAAATCATACATCAACGTCAAAGAAAACAGATTTAGAATCATGTGATTTTGTTGTTAACTTAAGTCATCAAACTCACTATTAAAAGTCACGGTAACATTGTTTGAACTGTTCACATCTCCCACTAGGTGTTGTGCTATGCAGCCATAGACGTGTTTTCCTGAAACTGATATGTCCTTAATCCACATTCCACTGTTGCTTACACTGGACTCTTCTTGACCACCATAAAGTAAATAGCTTTCCACAGCTGGATTCGCGTCAGACGTCACACATGTGAAATTCACTCGCAGCAAATCAGAACAGTTTTCATTCTCAGTTGGGTTGGCCAACAAAGTCACATTAACAGGCTTATCTGTCCAGAGGAAAAAAGACACATGACGTAGGGACTATTTTTATAATTAAACTAGCCTCCGTTTTTGTAGCCAACGCATATTTGAGCATTCATATAATTATAATGACAGGAAAAAGTCTCCAACATCAACTAATAATACCAGTCATTGGAAAGGAACTGCTATTGTTATACCTTACTTTAATCATTTTGTTTATAGACTTTAAAAAGGCACTTTATTATTTGGTCAAAAGGAAAACAAGAGAATTCTTCTTACATTGCACATTAATGAATTTGGCAGAAGTTTTTGTCCCACAAGTGTTATTCGCAGTGCAACTGTAATTTCCACGGTCATATCTGGTTATTCTTGTAAGGTTCAACCAGCGACTTCTGCTCAGAAATCCATCATCGCCAAGTTTTGACCACGTAACAGCTGGATCAGGAAACCCAGATACATCACAGTACAAAGACACATTGCCACCCTCCACAAGAGTCTCATTGCCACTAACAACGTTGATAGATATCTGCACCTGAACTGAAAAATATATTTAAAGCCAAAGAAATTTTCATTTAGTTGCACAAAGTGACCACAAAGGCTTCGTATGATTTATCGGTCCTAACTACTGGGATTATATGACAATACAAAGCAGTTCCGATTAGAAAAGGATGTGGATGTTAAAGTTCCCTTGTTTCTTTGTTAGTTGCCTGTTGATAAAATAATGAACAACATTTTGAGTTAAATTTCCTACACATACTACTGTATAAAAGCTTTGTGTTTGAACTAGATAGTGTACGGAGCTGTTATTGTTCAAACTTACTTTAAACATTAATTTTTGTTGACAGACTTTAAACAAGCACTTTATTGTTTGTTCCAGAGGAAACAAAGAGAACTGTTCTTACAATGCACATTGATGAATTTGGCAGAAGATTCTTTGCATTTCTGTTGGGGGGCAAGTTTTCTGTCCTCAAATTTGATCTCTGAGAGTTTTGTCATAATCAAAGTTTCTGGGTATCCTCGTTCGATAAGATGTTCTCTATGCTGATCAAACCCGACAACAAAAATGTCTTGGATGGAAGCAGCCAGTCTTTGTACAGTCAAGTGGTTTGTCATATGCAAAGGAACGTGTCCCTTGGGAAGTGTGCGAGGGATCACCTAATATTTGCCGCGACGTATCTTCCTCTCTCGACCAATCCGCTTTTCCAAAATACCGGTGTGAGGACTATTAACAAAAAATCATTCTTAAATGACCCCCCAAAAAAATTAAAATTATCATATGACCTATAAAGCCCCGCACGCAATTTCATTGTGAAACTATTGAGACAATCCCCATATGACGACCGTACGCATATTCACGAGCAGGGCTGGAAAAAGCCGTATGGCCCTGTTAGGGATACGTATGGCCCCGAGAGGTACGATTTTAGAGGATTTCATAGCGTCTAACCGCCTAACTTTATTTTACAACCAGAAAGCAAATGCAAACAACATATTACATCAATTATTTTCTAGGCAAATTTGTCAATTTTTAAAAAAAAACTTCATCTTCTATCTGCTCATAGAGTCTAAAGAGGCCAAATGATAAAACACTTATTGACTGAGTCAGGTCGGGCCAGACGGGAAAATATTTGGCTCTTGGTTATGGTGCACGGACCTCGCTGCGCTCGGTCTGTCCGCCATGACCTCAAGCCAAATATTTTCCCGTCTGGCCCTCCCAATCAGTCAATAAGTACATAATTATTATCCTGTTTTGTTGTTACATGTATGTAGATTTTAATATTAAACTCACCATTAAAAGTCACAGTAGCATTGTTTGAGCTTGATACATTTCCCACTGGGTGTTGTGCTGTGCAGCCATAGACATGTTTTCCCGGAGCTGATACGTTCTTAATCCATGTTCCACTGTTGCTTACACTGAACCCTTCTTGACCACCAGAAAGTAAATAGCTTTCTACTCCTGGATTAGCCTCAGACGGGACACATTTAAAATTCACTCGCAGCAAATCAGAACAGTTTTCATTCTCAGTTGGGTTTGCCAGCAAAGTGACATTCATAGGCGTATCTGTGGATAGGAAAAATAAACACAGTTTTTGCATCCACTACATAGTTTAGATTATTAAATTTTATGAAAAAAGGGAAAAGTCTCCAACATCCACTAATAATACTAGACACTGGAAGTAAACCCAAGTTGTTAATTAAAACCTTATATTGAACATTTTGTTGATACTCTTTATAACTAAGCACTCATTTTGTTGTTTCTGTTGTTGTTTTCTTAGAGAAAAAAGAAGAGAATTGTCCTTACACTGCACGTTAATGAATTTAGCAGAAGTATTTGTCCCACAAGTGTTATTTGCATGGCAACTGTAATTTCCAAGGTCATATCTGGTTATGCTTGTCAAGTTCAACCAGCGACTTGTCTTTAAAAATCCACGATCGCCAAGTTTCAACCATGTAACAGTTGGATCAGGAAACCCGAATGCATCACAGTACAATGACACATTGCCACCCTCCACAAGAGTCTCATTGCCACTAACAACTTTGATAGATATCTGTGCTGCAACTGAAAAATAAATGAACAGAAATTATTATTTGAGCAGCACAAACTGGCTGAAAATGTTTTCTACAATTCATTCAATATCAATGCAAAGCAGTTCTGATTTGGAGAGGAAGTGTATGTAAACATCCCTTGTTTATTTGTTGTTTCTTTGTTCCATTGCTTGCCTGGTAATACTAAACGACATTTCGAATAAGGTTAATTCTTAGAAGTAACAGTTATTTACATATACTGCGGTATAACAGGTCGTTTGCAGCCAATCTCTACAGACACAGATAACATTGACGAAACAACCAAATTAATGTTTGTGGATGAAAAAAGGAGCTAATAAAAGATCTCAGTGTTGTTTAATTCCGTCCACCAGCAAGACGACGATGACTTAATGCAAATGATCCAATAAAAATTGTTCAACTTGAACTACTGTACAAGATGGGTGAAAAGTGGTTCAGGTTCCAATTTCAAGTTAAAGGAGCTTCCAGATTACAGTTACATCCAGGGTTCATAAATGAGAATCATACGTCAATGTCACTGAAAACAGAACTGATTTCAAATCATGCGGGTTTGATGTTAAGTTAATTCAAGTTAAGTTATCAAACTCACCATTAAAAGTCACGGTAACATTGTTTGAACTGTTCACATTTCCCACTGGGTGTTGTGCTATGCAGCCATAGACGTGTTTTCCTGAGACTGATATGTCCTTAATCCACGTTCCATTGTTGCTTACACTAGGCTCTTCTCGACCACCATAAAGTAAATAGCTTTCTACAGCTGGATTCACATCAGACGTCACACATGTGAAATTCACTTGCACCAAAGTAGAACAGTTTTCATTCACAATTGGGTTGGCCAACAAAGTCACATTAACAGGCTTATCTGTCCAGAGGAAAAAAGACATGATGTAGGGACTATTTTTATCATAACTAGCATCCGTTTTTGTAGCCAACGCATATTTGAGCATTCATATATAATGACAGGAAAAAGTCTCCAACATCAACTAATAATACCAGTCATTGGAAAGGAACTGCTATAATTGTTATACCTTACTTTAAACATTTTGTTTATAGACTTTAAAAAGGCACTTTATTATTTGGTCAAAAGGAAAACAAGAGAATTCTTCTTACATTGCACATTAATGAATTTGGCAGAAGTTTTTGTCCCACAAGTGTTATTCGCAGTGCAACTGTAATTTCCACGGTCATATCTGGTTATTCTGGTAAGGTTCAACCAGCAACTTCTGCTTAGAAATCCATCATCGCCAAGTTTTGACCATGTAACAGCTGGATCAGGAAACCCGGATGTATTACAGTACAAAGACACATTGCCACCTTCCACAAGAGTCTCATTGCCACTAACAACGTTGATAGATATCTGCACTTGAACTGAAAAATATTTAAACCAAGGAAATTTTAATTTTAGTTGCATAAAGTGACCACAAAGGCTTCGCAAAATTTATCAGTCCTAACTACAGGGAATATGACAATAATATATATATTTAGCCAAGCCTAAAAGCAGAGCTCCAAAATTATTCAGCCCCACCTGATAAATAAAATGTTTTTATATAAGAGGACGCCAGAATAAGAATAAAGCAAAACAGTAACTCATAAAAGGTACTATGGTGTGCTGGACCATACAGACTCTAAGAGTCACAGGTAGGGGAGTGGCTGTTAGTCTTGAGAACTAATGAATGTTATGAAATGTTAAGACTACTTAGGCACTGTTTACACGGACGCGGTTTCATTTGTAACCGCATCGGTTTCGATGCGGTTACGCCTTTCGTTTACACGGCGCCGACCGAGTTCGGTATCAGAACCGGGTCGTTTTGAATACGCTTTCAAAAGTGGAGCGTTTTTCAAAACGATACGGTTTCATTGGTCATGTAAACGGCGAAACCGCATCGATTTGAAAACGGTTACTTATTTTTGTCCGAAATTGTCTGGTTCACGAAGGGTAAATATGGTGAACCTCGCACGGAGTGCAGCGCTTTTTTACACAATCACAAATTAAGTTCACTTTTTCGGCTTTAAGATATTTTATTCTCTATAAATCGAGAGGCATATCGTAATAACAGGCAGAGATGTCTTGAAAGTTGACTTTTTCGTCGATACGCTCCAGAGTAACAACGAGAAAAGCAAAACGACGATTCTGGATCTCGTATTTGATGGGACAACGGTTTGGACGGTGTTATGATTCCAGAAGAATGCTTGAGTACGAGATCGCCATGACGTAAACGGTTGGATAGGTTCCGTGTAAACACTTCGAAACCGTGTTGTTTTTGATGCGGTTTCGAGGCCATGAAACCGTGTCGATTGGAAACCGTGTCCGTGTAAACGACGCCTTATTATAATAACTTGATGTTGACTTTTTAATTGTTAATGTTTACTTATATTCATTTGGTAACAGTATTTATTTTGAAATTTCATTTTTAGTAGGTCATATTTTGTACCATGTAATAATATATTGTATGTTAATTAAACCTATAGTAATGTATAATGTAAACTGTATAGTATTTCTGAACCAAATTTTAAGAGTATTAGTTTTTAAGAACAGTTTCAGACTGACTTCTCACTATGCACTCTGTAAATAAGAATTTGATCAGCCTGAAGCCCCAAAGGTTATTCTTACATGTTGGTGTTTACTGTTTCTCACCACTATGTAGGTGATTGAACCAACAACTTCTTATAATTCTAACTTAAGTTCTTTTCTGAATGCAAGATGGTGTCAATTTCATATTACAAAGTTCATTAATTATCAGCATCATGTTTCAGGAAGATCATCCAAAAGGACATTTCATGTTTCCAAAAGCGAATTATTTGCATCCAAAAGAACATTTCTCATTCCCAAACAGAAATTATCAGTGTCCAATAGGACACTTGTTCTCACAAGATAATTATTTGCAACTAAAAGAACATTATTCCTTCCCATAAGAGTCAGAATAATTAAGAGGACTGTTAATCAGCAAGCACAGTGCACGAAGCCACTGATGTTGTTTGGTTGCACAACACACTCGATGGTCATGCCTGCAAGAACAAACTCTTTAATTCAGAAATTGTTCTTCAGCTGGATTACTAAAACAGCCTAGACAAAGCTCAAATTAAAAACACTTGACACATAGCAGAAGAGCAGTGACTGGGCAGACTGGGTGGTGGAGCAAAATGGTTTAAAACCCAACACATTGAAGCAAGCACATGGAAGATCCAATTTGTAGCAGATTACATTTGGCTGCATGCTTCTTTGTTGCCTTTTTTATTGTTTAAATCCAATTCATTTCAATTCAATTTTATTTAAACTCACACAAATACAGTGTATTAGAGAAGGTTATATTATTACAGTAGTGTAGTTACAAACATCAATATAAGGAATGCAGTACAACAAGAGAACAAAAAAAAAAAGACTAAAATAATTTACAATTCATTGTTACTAAGGATAATTATCTAAGAAATGAAGAAGGAGAGGAAGAAAAGAATATTTAAATACTATGTTAGTTGTGTGGAGTTTGGGGCACCCAAATACATGTAGTTCTGAGAACTAACCGAGTCGGTGTCCCAAAACAAAATAATAATTCAAATGAAGGGAATACGCAACACTAGTTTTAATACACGATGCTATAGTGTGCATGTAGTGCTTTAATACCAGTCGTTTTAAATAAAGCCCAAACATTTTTATAACTTAATAATCAAATACTGGGCATTTGTTTGATGCCACTAAAGGTAATTAAGCATGGTGTCTATATAAGGATTAAAGGTAATAATTCATAAAAGCGAAAGTGCTGGTGACCAGTGTTATCCACCTTAAATTGATGTTTTTTGCAAGAAAAGTAAGGAAAATTAAGTCTCACTCTTCTCTGTGTACACTTGAAATTGCAAGACACTTCATCAAACATCAAACAGCCAACAAAACAAATAATGCCAAATATCATCCAAACAACCCACAACTATGAAGACTGGAGTGACCTGTTACTAAAAACTTTTTGAGTGTACATGTACATAGGAGAAGGAAGGTCAAAAGGACTGATGAGATAGAACTGAAGGCTGATCAGAAAAAAAAATAGAAAATTCACTGGGCAAGGTAATTTAATGTGACAGTCACATAGCTAAATTGATTTATGTAGCACTTAATTGGCAACTACTGAAGCACTTAATTAGCTTTTTCGTTCAAGTCATTTCACTGGCTTTTGCATAATACTAGAGAAAGAAACTACAGAATGTATTCAACTGAGGAAAAAGATTCAAACTTCTGAAAAAATACTGTACAAATAACGTATGTTAGAAAGCGGTCCATATGTACCTGAATCAACTGAGAATTTTACATGTATGTGCAGTGAATGGCTTTTGTTTTTTTCTTAGGGAAATAAATTATTAATTTTAAGAATACTCAAAACTTGAGAGACGAGACTCAATTACCATGTCTTAAAACTCTTTATGTAATAATTAATGAATGGAGTTAATTGGGATTTAATTGACAATGTCAACTTACATTTGAGCAGAGCTATAAATAAACATGTACATTTAAGAAAATTGTAGTTACTTTGAATCTTCGTTAAACTCGGGTGGAATTATCTGAGAATCAAAAAGAGCATTTCAAAATTTGACAGCCAGGCTTCTCTTCTGGCCTGGACTAATTCTTCATGAATGGCCTGTGCCCATTATTATCCCAACTGTATTTGAAGTTCAAAGACTTGACAACACTTTCATGTCAACTTTCATTCCAAAAATATTTGAAAAGGGAGAATGACACGACATTCATCTAAAGTTAGCGACAAAAACAATTATGAAATAATACACACAAATAAGCCATATATGTATAAAGTAAGAATTATTTTTCCTTTTGTACAACACAAATGAGTCGGTTTTTGACCCTGTTTTCGGACACTTCCTATTGTCGGACACCCAAAAAAGATGGTATCCCGTTTCTAAATAAAGGCAAAAGGCCAATATTTTCGTCAACCCAAGGAGTGCACTCATCATGCGGATTCTTTCGATCGAGTCTTGGCTTTACCTTTCAAATAAGGAACAAAAAATAAAATATTTCCCTTTTACCTACAGTAGTTAATGGCGTGTACCTTCATCAACTATTTCCCTTGCGTTCGGCTGCGTGATCCCCAAATAAATTAAAACAAACAGAGGCACTGATATTCTTCCAACACTTTGTCCTCCATTTTGTATCCCAGAAGACAGATCGATCCCATTTTTGACTGTTTCCGCTGTCCAGCTCATATTGCAGGTTAACGAGCCTTCAGTATTGTCGGACGGTGAAACATATATACAAAACATACTGCGCGCGCACGTTGCCGGCGAGGTGTCCTGGGAAAGTATTTTAATTTTTTTTCTTTTTTTCATTTTTTTACTCAACAATGGGAAATCAAGCACTTGTTAGAAGTAAGGAGAGGCCTTTTTATAGACAAAATATTCGAAAGATAACAGAGCTTATATTTTTTGCGATCCATATCAGACGGGTGACGGGTAGCGGGTAGCGAATGGCGGGTGACGGGTGACGGGTAGCGGGTGGCGGGTGGCGGGTGACGGGTGACGGGTAGCGGGTGGCGGGTGACGGGGGGCAAGTGGCGTGGTGGCATGACGCGATTGGTAAATAGTCTGCGTACACCTTGATTAACGCACGTATATTAGTCCAACAACTCGTAAACCAAACACAAAAACAGTAATTATAGCATACATATAATATATAGATTTAGCCAAGCCTAAAAGCGGAGATCCACAATTATTATTTTTTTTACTGGTGTTGAGTAACACTGCACGGCTTTCATTGCTCCAATATTTTATGTTTAGAGCTGAGTCAACAGGAATTGACCGCGGTTCAAAAACCTCAAAAAATTACAAGAAAACAATACAGTAGACGCGTGTGTTTGTTCGAAAACAAATTTATCAGTCAAAGAACGATCAAATATTTTCATCGAAAATCGTTGGGCGAGCATGTTTGAAGGTTTAGCCATATCTCTCAATAGTGCATTAAATGGCTTTCCATTCTTGTTTAAATATACTGTGTGTTTTTTCTCCGCCGCTGACAAGGAGGCTTTGGCTTTGCAAGGGACCTCGTGTCCTATTCCTTTGTCCTCCCTGGGTTTGTCATCGCTCCAAATCTCGTAAATAAATAAATAAACATGTTCATCCAAAATTTCGCATTACGAAATGTTTGATCGTTTAGCCACCCCAACAAACAAATCGTGCACAAACGGTCAAAAGCAACCAAATGAGCCACGTAACGTCGAAAATTTCAGAAACAATACGCAAAAATTATTTTTTGGACTCACTTGGTCCCGTGTTTGGTCAAACATTGTTTTGCGTTTAGCCACCAAACGTTACGCTTGACAAACACGACAATGGATGAAAATGTTTGATCTTTTAGCCGGGACCTAACAACATATTTCGCAGTAAGTTAAGCTTAGACATATGCTTAAATGTCATAGAAAAGAGAAAAAGGAAAACAATCCTGATACTTTGGATAAGTAATCGCATGGGGCCGAGTAAAATTAAGATTAATATCACTTGTGCCAGTTTTCAGAAAGTTGCTGAAATTGCCCTCGTCGCGCAAAACATAAGTGATACTAATCCTTAATTTTACGAGGACTCATTGCGATTACGTGTCAATAACATAAGGGCAAACGTTTCTTTCAGTTCTTAACACTGTAGAAACACAGACGTCGAAAAACATGTACAGCCAGCCAGGCGGAGGAATACCACTCGTTCGCTTGCAAAACAACAAACAAACAATTCGATTAGCTACTTCTTTGTGTCCAAAACGAGTAGATTGTTCTTTATATCTAGTCTTGCAATTGGCCATAACATGGATGTCCAATATCAAAGATGTGCGCTGTAAACTAGCCTTTCAATTGGAGTATGGCCGACATTTCACATCGCATACATGGAAGGGCGGACGTACGGTCGTACGGACGTATGGACGTACGTACGTACGTACGTACGTACAACGTACATACGGTGACCAAAACCAAATTTTCTCGAATAGATGGGTTACCATATTTTCTTAACCATGGTGCTCCGCTTCGCGGCCTTCGGGCCGCCGGAGCTTCGGTCTTAGTCCAACAAAAAGTTTAACAAAACGGCAACTTGTAACTCCATTATTCTCAAAATATACAATCAAAATTTAGTGTGAGCGCATAATGATAAATTTTATTTCTTTTTCCTTGCTTTAACATCGTTCAAACTAATGTAGTCCCTGGACAGTTCGCCAGCATTTTCTAAGTTTCACAAATGGGCAAAATCGCGAAAGTATTACAAAAACTAGAACTTATATTTTGAAATGACGTTTCCGTTGTGTCGCCGTCGTCGTTGCTAAAGTTCCCAAAAACTGCAACTTGTAAACCATCAGTCTCAAATTATCAGTAATTCAAACCCCTAATAATTACTTATACAACACTGCAACTTGTAAACCATCAGTCTCAAGATATCAGCGATTCAAACAGCGCTGATTCAAAGCCGCTATAATTACTGCAACTTGTAAACCATCAGTCTTCAAAAATAATTGAAAGCAATTATTACTTATTATATAAGATGAATTAATTTAGGCCCCGTCCACACGTATCCGGATATTTTCGAAAACGGAGATTTTTTTCTCCGTTTGCAACTCCCGTCCACACGTAAACGGCGTTTTCGGCCACAAATACGGAGGTTTTTGGAAACGCTCTACAGACTGTAGATTTTTAAAAACGGAGATTTATCGTATTCGTGTAGACGGTCGAAAAGGAAGGTTTTCGAATACGATGACGTCAAAGTCAGGGTCCAGTGCACTCGGCCACAAATTAGCATTAACATGGCGGCGATCAACCGAATGTTAGTTCCCCTCTTGCTTGGCCTTATTTCGAGTTTTATATATTACCCTTCTACAGCTACAGGTCGCCTACATAAACCTACAGGCTGACTATGCAAGTCGAAGGCTTGTTATTATGCGTCTTATTTCTTTGCCTGTGATCAAAACAGGGCTAAATTACAGTAATAAAGCGGATACAAATTACACGAGGAGAGCCCAAACAAAGATGGCGGCAAACTCTTTGATTTTCGCGGGCTTATGCTTATCACAGGGCGCATGCACTCGTAACCTGCGCATGCTCAATATGTGAAGTGTAGTGTATTAGAATCGCTTTTCCGTATACGTGTGGATGTGCAAATACGATTTTAATACGGTCCGTGTGGACGCGGATTATTTTAAATTAAATAAGGAGAAAAAAATCTCCGTTTTCGAAAATATCCGGATACTTGTGGACGGGGCCTTATTTTCTGCAGTCGTGCGAAAGTGTAAAAAGCTGTTCTTAACGTTTAGGTCAGCAGTATTTCATTAAAACCGAACACCAAGGCCAGCACTAGCAAGAAGCAAGGAAAGTTGGAAAGACGTAAAAATTGTACATCATAAACCTGCTTTTGTAAAAGTAATTTTTACGCGAAGTTACCCGACACGTGTCATGGCGGAGCACGTGATAATTTGCTAATGCTTGCGTCATCAGCGTGTCAAATCAGATCACCTAACTTTACTTATACACGGCTACAAAACTATAGAGAGCTTAAATAATTCTGTCAGACACCTTTTCTTTCTCACACATTTTCCCTTTTCTTTCCGTGTGGCATGATTTCTCAGTTTTTTTCATGTCTTCAACTGATTTGCAAGAATAATCTCACGCGAAAAATTAGTCCACGAAAAGTCGTGTATTTAGGTTTCTGATATATGATTGGCTATCACTCAACCCACTTGGGAACACCGGATAACTTTAGAGGGATTACGATGAGGATAGGGCCTATATGGGGGATTAATTCTCTTATCTTTATCCTTTCTTGTCTACACATATTACTGTATAAAAGCTATGTGTTTGAACTAGATAGTGTAAGGAGCTGCTATTGTTAAACCTTACTTCAAATATCTTGTTGATAAACTTTAAACAAGCATTTTATTGTTTGTTCAAGAGGAAAAAAAGAGAACTGTTCTTACACTGCACATTGATGAATTTGGTTGAAGATTCTTTGCATTTCTGTTGAGGGGCAAGGTTTCTGTCCTCAAATTTGATCTCTGAGACTTTTCCCATAATCAACGTTTCTGGGTATATCCTCGTTCGATAAGATGCGCTCTAAGCTGATCGAACCCGACAACATTACAGTCTTGGATGGAAGCCGCCAGTATTTGTACAAGTGATTTGTCATATGTAAAGAAACGTGTCCCTTGGGAAGTGTGCGAGGGATAATCTAACGTTTGCCGTGACGTGTCTTCCTCTCTCGACCAATCTGTTTTTCCAAAGTACTGGTGTGTGGACTATTAAAGAAATTATTCTTAAATGACCCCCCCAAAAAGATTTAAAATTGCCTGTTTCGCTGTTAAGCAGATTTATTAAACTCACCGTTAAACGTCACAGTAACATTGTTTGAAAGTAGTATAGTACATGGGTGATCAGGCACATTTTTCACAGCACATTTTTCAATTTTGTGTCGTAAAATTTTAACAGCACATTTTCCATAAAATGTGTTGGTTTTTGAAAAAACTAGCACACTTTTTGTCAAGGTCACCAAAATTCCCAAGGTCAAGGTCAAGGTTAAATTTTCCAAGTCTAAAATTAGGATGATGAATGAATGAAAGAATTGAGTAGTATCCGTCTAGAAACGGCTGATTTAAATATTCTAAGCGATAATTAGTATATTTGAGCAGTATCCGTCGAGAAAACATCTAATTTCAATATTCTGAGCGATTATTAGTATTCAGGTAGAACAGCATTTTCAAAGGTCAACTTTTTTCTTTTTAAGTACTTTATGATATAAAAAACACTTAAAGAAATGTCGCTTTAGGTTATTATGGAGAATGAAGAAAGAAATCTCCGGGCCTTGGAAAAGCCCTCTCAAATCAGGTCAGGTAGCCAGATGGTAAATGGCCTCAGTGGATCAGGTAGCCAGATGGTAAATGATCCGAGTCAAAAAATTATATATACTAATAGTATAGACATGGAAAATAGAAATAGTATTTTCAAAGAATTATTGAAAAGATTAGGCCGTATGGATGTTGGCGAGATGAGGCGATTAGTTAGTCTCGCTGATAACATCAAAAAGCAGAAGCCAATTCCAGCACCTCGCAAGAATGTGAAGCAGATGGTTAAAGATTATGAAGACAACATAATTCTTCCATCACCACAATTTAGAGATAGACCAGTACCAGCACCAAGAACTAAAAAACTAGCCCCAATACCAGAACCAAGGACTAAGATAGAGCAAACAGATAAAGCTCTCAAAGGATACACCAAATCATTTCAAATAGATATCAAAAATTACAAAGACCCGCTATTACAACTGCAAAACACAAGAAAGGCTGTAGCGTACCGTCTTGTAAGTTTACTAAAATCAATGAAAGGACTGAAATTCGTTGAAACACTAAAGGTAACATTCAGAAAAATGTCTGATGGTGAAATAATACATAAAACAGCCTTTTTCAACAGTCCACCTCAAACAATTATAAATAATCTCCAGATCAGTGAATCACTTCAAGCGTCAAAACAAAATATATTAAATAAGATTGCAGTTTGGATTTCAGAAGGATCTGGCTGGGTTGTGGAATCAGTCGACAAGCATTTTCTAAATGTTGTAATATATCAGCCAATGAAAGGCTCATCATATATTAAACTACCCCCAGAATTAATGAATGCAATGAAGGGATTGATTAACATAAAGAATGATGACAATGAATGTTTCAGATGGTGTCATATCAGGCACTTGAATCCACAAGAGAAGAACCCTCAGAGAATAAAAAAATCTGATAGACAACATATTAATACGTTAGATTATTCGGGGGTTGAATTTCCAGTCACAACTAAACAGTATAATAAGATAGAAAAACAAAATGAGATCAACATCAATGTATTTGGTTATGAAAACAAACAACCATATCCAATTTACGTTTCAAAAGAAAAGTATGAAGACTGTTTGAATCTTCTATTGATTACAGAAAATGAAAACAAACACTACGTTTTAATCAAAGATTTCAACAGATTCATGCGCAACAAAACAAAGCATAATGAAAGAAAACACTTTTGCATGCACTGTCTACAATGTTTCAGCTCAGAAAGAGTCTTGAATGATCATGTGGACAACTGCATACTGGTTAATGGCACACAAGCAATAAAGATGCCAAACAAAGACAATAATATTCTAAAATTCATCAACTTCCATAAACAACAGCAAGTACCATTTGTGATCTATGCTGATTTTGAGGCTTTAACTGAGAAAATACACGGTTGCCAACCCAACAATGATAAATCATACACTGAAGCCTATCAGAAGCATACTGATTGTGGATATGGTTACAAGGTTGTTTGTTGTTATGATGATAAATACAGCAAGCCAATACAAATATACAGGGGTGAAAAGGCTGTATACAAATTCATGGAAGCTATGTTAGAGGAAGTTAAATATTGCAAGAAGATTGTTAAAGAATTCAATAAACCATTGAAAATGACTGAGGATGATGAAGAGAAATTCCAAAAAGCCAAAGAATGTCACATTTGTGATAAAAAATACACTGAAAAGGATATCAGAGTACGAGATCACTGTCACATTACTGGCCAGTATAGAGGATCAGCTCATCAAGAATGTAACCTGAAACTTAGAGTCAATCCAGAAGAAGTGAAGATACCTGTTATATTTCACAATCTAAGAGGTTATGACAGTCATTTTATTATGCAGGAGATTGGAGCTATTGTCAAGAAACACACATTCACAAATAAAAAAGGTGAAGTCTGCCAAATGAACATCAATGCTATCCCAAATAACATGGAGAAGTATATGGCTTTCATGCTCGGCAATCACCTAACATTTCTTGATAGTTTCCAGTTCATGAGCTCTAGTTTGGAAAAACTTGTAGGCAATCTACCAAAAGAAGCCTTAAAATTCACCTCACAAGAGTTTAAGGGAAAAGATCTTAATCTGATAGCACAGAAAGGTGTTTATCCATACGACTACATGGACAGTTTCGATAAATTCAATCAGAAGTTACCCTCAAAAGAAGAATTCTATAGCATACTGAGTGATACGCATATATCAGATGAAGACTATACACATGCTCAGACAGTGTGGGAAACATTCTCTTTGAAAAACATGGCGAGTATCATGATCTGTACCTTAAAACAGATGTACTCCTGTTGGCTGATGTATTTGAGAACTTCAGAAGAACATGTCTCGAGTACTACAAACTGGATCCGTGTCACTACTTCACATCTCCTGGTTTGTCATGGGATGCTATGCTGAAGATGACTGATATCAAACTGGAATTGATGACTGACATTGATATGTTCCAGTTCATTGAAAAGGGTATGAGAGGTGGTATCAGCTATATTGCCAATCGTTACGGTAAAGCTAATAATAAATACATGAAGAAGTATGATGAGAAGGCGCCCTCAAAGTACATCATGTATCTTGATGCAAACAATCTATACGGTTGGGCAATGAGTCAATACCTTCCAACAGGCGGATTCAGATGGATGACTGAGAATAAAATGAATAATCTCAACCTGGCTAAATACAAAGAAGACAGCAATAAGGGTTTGATTCTGGAAGTTGATCTGGAATACCCCCAGGAGTTGCATGATCTGCATAATGATTACCCGCTTGGACCAGAGAAGGTGAAAGTAACTGGAGACATGCTTTCAGATTACTGTAAAGACATAGCAGAGAAATACAATATATCGACTGGTTTGGTACATAAACTGATGCCAACATTAAGCAACAAAGAGAAGTATGTTCTGCATTACAGGAACCTCCAATTATACACAGACTTGGGTTTGAAGGTAACAAAAATCCACAGAGTGCTAGAGTTCAAACAATCACCTTGGCTGAGACAGTACATTGATTTCAATACACAGAAAAGAACTAATGCCAAGAATGCTTTTGAGAAAGATTTCTTCAAGTTGATGAATAACTCAGTATTCGGCAAAACTATGGAAAATCTCAGAAAGAGAGTAGATGTCAGATTGGTGACTGATGAGAAGAAGCTATTGAAATTAGCCAGTAAACCAACTTATGTTAGCAGTAAGATATTCAATGAAAATCTGGTAGCAGTGCATAAGATCAAAGAAACACTAACTCTAAACAGGCCGGCATATGTAGGAATGTGTATTCTTGATCTCAGTAAGACACTTATGTATGATTTCCATTACAACTACATTAAACAAAAGTATGGTAATAAGGCTAAGCTGCTCTTCACTGACACAGACAGTTTGACATATGAAATTGAAGCAGAAGATGTCTATAGGGATTTCTGGAATGATAAAGATAAATTCGATAACAGTGACTATCCTGAAAGCTCGCCATTCTCCGATAAGACCAATAAGAAAGTAATTGGCAAAATGAAAGATGAAGCTGCTGGAGTCCCAATATGTGAATTCGTAGGGCTGAGATCAAAGATGTATAGCTATATTAAAGATGATCAGAAAGGAGGAAAAACAGCAAAAGGAATCAAAAAGAACACAATCAAAAATGAAATCAAGCATGAAAATTATAAAGACACTCTATTCAATGATAAACAAATGTATCATAAAATGAAAACAATCAGAAGTGAAAATCATCAATTAGGAAGCTATGAAATCAACAAAGTATCACTCAGCTGCTTCGATGACAAAAGATATTTATCAAAAGACGGAATCAACAGTTATGCTTATGGCCATCACAAAATAAATAGTCAGGAATAAAAATATTCTTGGCTACCAAAATAGCAAAATACAGTATAATACTGACATCTCTCACATATATAGGTTAGATAAAAGTTAGTCTTTTCTTATACGTGATAAATACAATTTGCTTTCTTCCATGTGTTTGGTTATTTCAAAAATTAAATCTTCAAAACAATTGCTCATAATGTATTTGCACTTGTTTTTCTCATACATTTGCTTCATATTTGTTTGTTTTTCCGACACTTGGTATACACCAGTGGGACTTTTGAATTCAAGACAAAGAGCATTGTATTTTCTGGTGGGATTCATTAACATCAAATCGCATTGTCCAGACATATATCCTTTGTTATAACTTCTGATTCTTATATTTGAGCTTATTTGATTTTCACCTAAACCGGCTATCATTAATGCGTCTTCATATTTCTTTCTGATGAATGATACAATCTTGCAGTGCAGATCATTTTCACTTCCAATCATCAGCATGTTATTACTTCTGTCATTGAACTGTTTGTAATAACCTTGTTTTCTGATTGATGGTAATACTTTTGATGTGACCCAATGTTTAAATTTTACTGCTTCCTGTTTTTTAGAGGACAGTATTAGTGAATAAAATCCTGATTCATTTATAAAAAAACATTTGAAAGTTTTTTCAGTGGCCTCAGCACGAGGGACCGTTTTGGTCCCCCGTGAATTCGTCATTATTTTGAGGTCTATCAAGATTTTATCATCAGATACAACATGATCTCTGATTGCTCTTTGCGGATTTTTATAATCAAGAATTTTGGCTATGTCTCTTCCTCTGAACCATATATCGTTTTTATCATCGAGATAACAATCTATTGAAACGTCTAATTCTTTATTATCGTAGGAATATTTTTGCATCTACACATATGTTAGATAATTTTCTTTAAATCCTTGAACGGTATCCAACTGTTGAAGTCATCACTATATCCCTTCCACTTCACCAAAGCTTGTTTCTTCTTGTAATCTCTGCGAATGACTTTATCAATACGGAATACATCCTGTTTAGCCTTTAATAACTCAGGTTCATAAAAACTCCCTTCAATTTCTTCATCGTTGTGATCTTTTAGTTTGTATGTTATTGGATTAGTGTATTGGATTTTATCAACTATAAACACTTCTTCAGTCCAATTTGGTGTATAGCCCTTGTCGAACACATTCCGTTTATACTTAGATATTCGGACCTTGTCGCCGACCTTAAATTTTAGTTTCTGTTTTAATGGCTCCATATCACCATAAAGATTGAAGTAAACAGTTCCTTCATTCCTCTTATCAGATGCTTCAACGGGTGTCATCTTGTGCTTGAATGTTTTGTGTTGTTATACTGTTTCACTAATTTTGGTAACATGTCTAAATACTGTGTATTGCCTTGAACAGTGAACTGCTTCCACATTTTGGATTTAATTGTCCTATTCCATCTTTCAACTACTGATGACTTCTCTTCATTCTCAGTTGAGTACATCTGTACACTATGTTTCTCTAGCAAGTCCTTCAAGTGTTTGTTGTAAAACTCTTTTCCCTTGTCGACCCATAAATACTGTGGTTTTCTACCTTCCTTGAATATTGATTTGAATGCTTCAGTGACAGATTCACCTTTCTTATCCTTCAATGGGACAATCCAACCATATTTGCTGAAGACATCAATAACCATAAGAAGATATCGATAACCTTTATTCCATTTACTGAACTGTTGCATTTCAACTAGATCACTTGCCCATATTTCATCAATTTTATTTACAATCACACGCCGCCGAGTGAAATTTCGTTTTATGGGTGCATGTAATTCATCAGCTAGTTTTTCTTGCCAGTTTTCTTCACTCGACGGCTTTTTCCGTTTTTTGAAACACCAAGACCAAGTTTCTGTTTTTTGTCGATTAAGAATCTAGCTGTTTGACCCCATTTTGGCATCTCACCATATGGTATTTGATCTAGTGACTCGACCATTGTTCTATCACATTCACCTTTATTCTTTCCCATATCATAACAAATATCATGGTAAGCTGCTATTTCATCCACTTTGTTATAAGGTTGTACATTCCATTTCAAGACCTCACCTGTATTTTTATCATACTCTAACTGTTTATCGAGGGGATTATAAGGTCCCATGTATTTATACTTTCCGGGTGTCCATCCACTTTTCGGTTTAGGAAGCTTGCCAATAACCTTATGAATGTCAATAGCACCACCATAATCTAATCCTTTAATATCTGTTTTGTAACGAATATTTGGTCTCACTTTTGTTGAGAGTTGTTTCAAAGCTTCTGACCCAACCTTTGTGATTGCAGGCTTTGCGAGGGAAAGTCCTTTGTCAATTAATTTCTTTTGCAGCTTTGGATTTCTCATTGCTTCTGAAGCATAATATCTCCCCATTTCAACACCTTTCTTTGCTAAATAAGGGACTCCATGTTCTAAGAATCCTGTTAGCGCCATATCTGCAGCTGAATCTAGTATGCCCGCCCCTTCAGACGGGCTAATTAGTTTCCCCGATTTCTGACAAATTTAGTCTTTGTGATTCCACATTCAGCACAAGTACATTTCATAACAGTTCGACCATTTTTGGTCTTCTGATATCTTTCACTTCCTGGTACACATTCAGTGACTTTCTTCTGTTTAACACAATATGATTTTACCATTATACATATTGGTTAGATATTTTCTTTGTCTAGTAGTTAAATCGACATACATTTCCACTAAGTTTGTCATAGAATACTGTTATATTATCCAAAGTGCATTTGATTACAACTCGCAAACCAATCAATCTATTGACAACTATTATAACAAATATATTAACATCATCAATTATTTCGAATTCTATCATACTTTTATGTTAGATAGAAATTTATTAAATCTTTTATCATCAAATAATATTGTTAATATCATAGTACCTTCCTGACGTTCTAAAAGGTAGTACAAACACCATTGTTTACTCAATAACGGATCTCTAATACGCATTGATTCATTGAAACAATTCTTTTTCTCCATTTGAGCAGGTATCTCCTGTCCTGATGGATCAAAATATTCTTTCTCATTATAGCACGCGTAATATTTGCCGACTTTTATTATCCCACTGTTTTTGTTTAACTTAACAGACATACATATACATTACATATTTTTGAAATAATTGATTATGAATCTGTGATTGACTCTTGTGTCTGTTGGATCAAATTCAGCATTATGTATTGTATTAAGAATGGATCTGCCTTTTTGTCTCTCAAGAAGATAGTACAAACACCAATATCCACATAATACTGATTCCCTTTCTTGTATCTCATCACCAGAGTATTCAAGTTGTTTACCGCTTGCAGCCATGTATTTCTGTACTTCTGTTGGCATCATTAAACCGAAAGAGTCGAAGTATTCACAGTATTTATCATTTTTGAAATTCCTATAACATACCCAGTGAGTACCAGGTCCAATTTTGGAATCAAGATTGACTATCCCACATTCATTCTTTTTTATTTGTCTAGGAAGATTGTCTCTTGAAAATACTCCTCTAAAATGTTTTATTCCAAGTTGTTTAACCCAATTGATTAAATTAAAGTTGGATAAGGGTTTGTTTACAAAATGGTTCCTAGTATGGGGATTGAATTGAATGGACTGTTTTTGCCCAGTAGAAGTCCTTTTCCTTTGGTTTTTTTTTTCATTCCATAACCGATTGGGTTATTCCATGTACCAAAAACAGGAGGAGATTGCCATGGAATCATAGCATGTTTCCCACCTTTCTTTCTGGGTACAATGTCATCTG
This sequence comes from Pachyseris speciosa, assembly GCA_016490735.1. NCBI lineage: Eukaryota > Metazoa > Cnidaria > Anthozoa > Scleractinia > Pachyseridae > Pachyseris > Pachyseris speciosa. Next base: position 290,155 of record JAEMWC010000495.1, read on the forward strand.
GAACATGAACAGGTATTGACCGTCTTGGACGGCTGCTTTCAACATGCAAACCTTTTCCAGTTAATTTTCTGATTGCTTCTATAGCCAAAGGAATTCCAATACTGGCGAGTATTGTTCCAATACCCTTTCCAGTCTGCGCTTTTGTTGGTTTTATAACAACGTCTCCACCATACTGCATTTTTTGGATAACATCAGCCATCTGTCTCGTATTCAATAAATTTCCTACATTAAATAATTGGGATAAATTGGCATTAGGAATAAGAAATCCTCCTTTTTGTTTCTTTCCAAATAGTTTATCAATGCCAAGACTTGCTAATGAAGAAAGAGCACCAGTAGCCAATGCTGGAGCCGCTTTAGCTACTGCTTTACCTGCATAAGGCAATAGTCTTGTTCCAAGTGAAAAAAGACTGGACCAAAGAGAACCTCCTTCTTGGACTGATTTTCTGATCTGTGCTTTGGATATCTTTACATCAGCACCTGTTCCATTTCTCTGTGATTTGGCTAATTTTTTTATCTGTGTTTTTGTCAACATCATTTGATCACCTCCAGTGAGATCTCCATGTGCGAGTCTCAATGTTACCGGTGAATTTGTTTGTATAGCTTTTGCAAGCCTTTGCTTCTGACTTCCTGAAAGTCTTACTCCATGAGGATGATAAGTAGTCATATAATATATGTTTATACTAAATTGTATTTAATACAAACAATCATTTAATTTACATAGATCTCAGAATCAACTTTCCATCAGTCTTTCTCATCTCAACTCCTGTTCATACAGCACAAGTGCATACACACTGTAATCAGCATTTGTCGCACCACTCAAAGTGTATTTGAAAGTCAGTTTTGTCATTCCATCTTTGATATCCTGTTTCTGTTTCGTCAAATCAAAATAAATGAAAGGGAATATTGTACCGAAAGTTTCCTCTTGTGAGAAGGGTACTTTCACTGAAATCGTTTACAGCTTGAACATATTTCAAAACATCTCTAAATACTCTTGTTGGTTCTGTTGATGGTTTATAATGAACCTCTGGATAATCATTTCCATTGCCAACCTCAAGATAACAATCAGTCAAAGTTTGGTTATTTGCAACTGAAAAGGTGTTATAGAGAAATTTATTGGCTGTCTGAGATGCATCACTTGCATCATTGATGATGAATACAAAGACATGCCTGGGTTTGTTTATTCCTGTGGAAATACGGAAATTGGCTGTCTGTTGTCTCGTTGAATTGCCTCTCTCAACCATTTCTCTCATGTAAGTCCACTTTCTGTTGTCAAGATACTTGCTCATGTACAAAGACTTTCCCGTAGAATTAAAAATAATACGAGGAACAATTAGCTGGAATTTAGTTAGTACCACACGACAATCATCAGCAGCTTGCCAAATCATATTGTCATCACTTTCAAGTGTCAGGTTCAACTCTATTTTTGAGTTAGGCATAAGTTCATCCCAAAAGCTCTTGAAAAAACCGTATCTGTTCAATGCAAGCTCTACATTTACTTCACCAGCTGCACCATTCAACAGTGCTTTGCGAGCTGCGAAACCTTTGTTATAAGTAGCCACCTGGGCAACTCTATCATCAGCTTGTCTTTTGTCGTCAAGATAGAAGAACTCATTGGTTCCCTGACTTACAGCATAACCCTGTGAATACTCAAGCAATGACTTAATATTTGTGGCCTGGTTTGCATTACGGCATTCATAAACATCAATACCATTCATTTTCACATTAATAGTGTTAATAAGAGCGTGAACTGAATTAACGATACCATTTCGATCTCCTGCAGCAATGTCAGCTCCATCTGCAAGCTTCTTTACAATGAAAATAACATTAAAACGGGCATTATACCAGTCAAATGGTGTAGTCTCTCCACTGTTATCAACAACGAAACGGTAACCTGTTTTTCTCTGATGAGCATTATTTGCTACTACAGTATTAAGTGCTGTCTCTAGTTCGAACACTACATCTTCATATCTTTCGATATATTTTGAGTCACGATAGTTTGACATATATTATTGTGTTAGATAAAAGTTATTTTACGCGGTCGGCCTCTCTTTCTTTTGATTAAACCACCAGTCTGGCTCACACTCTCAGTTCCACTCTTTCTCTTTTTCAAAAGTTCTATGATTTTGTCACCAGCTTTTTTGCCTGCATGTTCACCAATTGTTGCGGCTGCTTTTTTTCCAGCTGTTTTGATCATATCAGTCACAATACCTTCACCATGTTGTTCATATTTTTTAAACTCAAACCGTTTCATATACTATTAGGTTTTATAATTCCACACTTCTCAAGAACAACTCAATATACCAATCTATCCCATTTAAATCGACTGGAGCTCTAGAAGAGTCTGTGACATAAAAGCGTATTGAGCTGATATTATGTGTTGAGACTGGATTCCATGAAAGAAAACGAGGTTTGTAAGTGAAAGGTAAACTTCTAACGAGATCTGTGACAGGAATAACAGCGATTGTATTTGTGCTATTTCCATCAACAATGCTATCTGTCACCAAATCACAATTGATATAAATTTCATCTACACTTCTTGTGATATCAGGTAAATATGTTCCATATTCATCAGCTTCAATCAATTTTGAATCGAAACCGATAAGTTTTCTGAAATCATTATTTCTGAGATCCACACGATAATTTTCATTGAGTTCAATCAAAATGCGATATGTTGACAAAACGAAAGTTATATTAATACCATACTTGTATTTTTTTTCATCTGTTTCATCTGGATTAAGTCTTTGGTTTTTTTTTTCCATGAATTTATGAATGTAATCATCGATATCGTCATATGAATACATACCATTGACGAATGTTATTGTGAACCAGTTTGCACCTCCATCAACACTGTATTTCATTTGATTATTCCCAAAAATATCTCTGATATTGTACCAACTGTATGTCATATTGATGACATTCACAGCCATTTCATATTTCAAATCATTCGTTAATTTAAGAGGTGAATTAAATCTTTTTTCAAAATCATGACTCTTGCTGACACCAATTTTGTCTCTGTTTTTACTGTTGAATCGTAATGAAATTTCTGTCATATACTTTTACATTAGATATTTCATCATTATTTTATTCAACTCACCGGTTTTCAGGATTCCCAGTCTGTTCAATGTATGCAATATTTTTGTGAATTCATTTTGAACATTTTTGCTGTTGTTGCCGGCTGAAATAGATCCACCAAGTAACTGTAGTCTTGAAAGCATGTCACCCAAAAATGCATCCCTTGAACCCATTCCTTTCCCTGTTTTGTATTTGTAAGAAGCTAATACATCTGAAATCGTTTCTCTGTATTTCCTCAAAGTTTGTATTTCTCTTTTATGAGATTCATTTTCTTCTGGAGTGAATGATTTTTTTTTTCTTCTTGCCATATCCCTGGCTTTTTCTGCAGCTTTCTCCCTTTCTTCAAGAAGTTTTTGTGGGGTGACTTGAGTTAACTCGCTAGGTTTCAAAAGCTTGTTATTTTTTAATATGATTCTATCATCTCTATCGAAATAGTTATCGATTGATAATATGTTGGGTGCTCGATCCTCTTTTTCAGGTGCTTCAATTGTCAAAGGAAGTTCCGTTCCCATTGTAATTGCTCTGCGATTAGCTTCAATAACATCATCAAGTCCTTGTGTTAAAGCCTGTTGATTTTTTTCCAACTGTTTAATGACTTCATCCTGTTTTTTGTCGACACTTTCTTTCACACTCTTCTGGACATCAATAGAGGGTTTCAGTAATTCTGATGTTGTATCATAAGCATCCTGTTTTCTGTATTCATAAGTCTTGATAACATCACGAACTTCTCTAGTTTTATTTCCAGCTTCAATTCCACTTTTAAGAAGCTTTTTCATTCGTTCTATATCCATATACAATTGTGTTAGACTAATCTAAACTATTTACATATGGAAATCCCTAATTATGATATTCAGGGTTTAAAGAATTCATTCAGACAGTTGTATCCGTATATGCCAAAAGATACATTTAGAATGTTATTGGCTGGTAATTCTGGATCTGGAAAGACAACATTGTTCATGCATCTGATTATGGAACCGTTGGTTTATTATGATCAGATACATCTTTATGCAAAAAATTTGGATCAAGACAAATATCAATATCTTCGGAAAGTAATGGATGAAATAAGCAGTCACATTGGATATCCTGCCTTGGTTTGCAGTCAAGAAGAGATATTGCCAGTTGAACAAATAAAAAACACAGATTTGCAGCGATTGGTTGTTTTTGATGATTTCGTGACTGACAAAAAACAAGATCAGATAATCAGCTATTTCATTCAGGGGAGACACAAGAACTGTTCAGTCATATATCTCACACAATCATTCTATGGATGCCCAAAATCAATCAGACTCAATTGCAGTCACTTCTGCCTTTATGATTTCCCATCCTCAAGAGAAAGGAATCTGATTGCACAGGAGCTTGGAATTGACAAGAAGAAATACATTGAAGCAACCAAAAAACCATATTCCTTCTGTTATGTTGACAAGCCGATGAAGACAATCAAGAGAAATTTTTATGGTGCTGTTTAATCTAACAAGATGATATAATGGGAGTTTTTAATGCTCAAATAAATCAAGATAAAACAGAAACTGGAACTGGTGAAAGAGGCCCAGCTGGTCCAATTGGTCCCAAAGGTGAAAAAGGTGATAGAGGTCCAAAAGGTAATACAGGTGCAATTGGTCCACAAGGAGCTACTGGAGCTGTTGGTCCCAAAGGTGATGGATTTAGATTAACACAAGATGGTAATTATGACATTGAAAACAAAAAAATTAGTAATGTAGCAGACCCAACTTCTAACAAAGATGCCACCAATATGAGATATGTTAATGATGCTGTGTTGTCAATTGAAGGAACACGTGTTAATCCATTTAAATTTCTTCTTGAAGATGTGTCAAAAACAACTATTCTTAGAAATGCGAATAATCTACAATTAGAAGTCTATAATAAAAGCCCTTACTCAATAAATAAAAAGCCTTGTCTTTTGTTATTCCTTCTGCTGGTCTTACAACTGTTCTTCGTTTTGATCTGACACAATTGGAAGTTTCAAAGTACACTTTAGTCGTTGAGTTTTATACTGATGGTAACCCAAATAATGCAACAGTTGATGACGACAATCTGTCATCTAATTTAATTGAAAGAAAAGATTCGATAAAAAGAGCCTTTCCAAAAACTCATCTTGTTAATGGTTATCTCAAAAGAATATTCTTCCTTGAAAAAACAAGTCATGGTTCTACATCAATGGAGTTATTGTTGATTTCACCATATTTACAAAATAATGCCAAACATCATGTCATAGTTTATGGTGTTTATGGATTTTCTAATATCATTTTATCACATATTCACGACCCAGTGTATGAAATTGAAAACGGCAATGTTGTATTCGGTGGTAAAATTGACATGAAATTAAACAAAATCATCAACCTGCAGGATAACCCCTCAAACCCACAAGACGCTGTAAACAAATCTTACGTTGATAATAAAACAGCTGATTTCCTTAATATAAACACTGGTGGTATAATTTATGCACCTGTCAGCATGAATAGAAATGATCTGTTTGGCATACCAGATAACCCAAGATTCGGTTATTCAGCTGTAAATAGAAACTATGTGAACAATAATTTTTTGAAACTAAATGGAAGTGTTGCGATGACTTCTGATTTGAATCTTGGAGGTAACAAATTGACTAATGTATCAACACCAACTGCAAACGATGATACAGCCACAAAGGGGTATGTTGATACTGAAATTGCTGGAATTACTGGCATTGATGTTTCACCATTTCTTAAAAAAGATGGAAGTGTTGCAATGACTGGTGATCTTGACATGGGTGACAATAAAATAACAAATGTTGAGACTCCAACTTCTGACAAAGATTCTGCCAACAAAAAGTATGTTGATGACCTTATTTTATCAGCATCTGGTACTCAACGCAACCCCTTCGCTTTTCTGTTAAAAGACATATCCAAGTCTTCTGCAGTCAGTGGTGTGGAAAACCTTCAAATTGAGAATTTTGACAGATCACCTTATCACATAAACAAGTCGTCATTGTCTTTTTTCATTTCACATAGTGGTAACTTTACATCCAAAATTCGTTTTAATGTGACATCTTTGAGAAACAGTCAATACACTTTTGTTGTTGAGTTTTACTCACCATCAGACCCAAGAAGTGCAACAGTCGATTTAACCCTTCCAACTGTAAATATACGAGATGCGGGACAGCCGTTTCAAAAACCTTTTCCCCAAACTCCACACGTTGATGGTTATATGAAGAAGCTTTTCCGAATCGAAAAAACCAGTGGTGGTCAAGCGGCAATACAGGTGGAACTTTCCAGCACTGCTCCTGCGTCTAACACCAAAACACATATCATCGTTTATGGGGCCTATGGCTATCATACCAATTTGTCTTACTTTATTCATGACCCAGCTTATGAAATTGAAAACGGTCATGTTGCGTTTGGTAGTAATGTTGACATGAAATTAAACAAAATCCTCAACCTACAGGATAACCCCTCAAACCCACAAGACGCTGTAAACAAAAGTTATGTGGACCAGAGGTTGCAAACCAAACTCGATGCGATTGCACAACAAAATCTGAATATGAACAACAATGCCATTACTGATCTTGCTCCACCTGTCAACGCAGACGATGCGGTGACAAAACTTTATACTGACGAATATTTTCTCCGACGAGACGGTTCGACTGCAATGTATGGCGATTTGTCGATGGGTGGAAATATAGTGACTAATTTAGCGGACGTGGCGAATGAAACTGATGCAGTGAACTTTAGAGTTTTAAATCGAGCTTCACAAACCATCAGAGCAAACACTTTATTATTGAATGGAACAAATGCGATGGCAGCAGACTTAAAACTTGGAGGGCATAAAATCATTAACTTAAAAGAAGGAACAAATAAAACCGATGCCGTAAATTTAGATCAATTAGAAAAAAGTCATATTTCATCTGCTTCTCATCCAAAGAATGCTTTCAAATATTTGATGAATGATATCGATGAAGTCAGTACTGAATATGGCTTGAAAGTCAATGGATATGTCAATTTACCTCGTTCACCACATTTGATTTCAAAAAAGGTCATTGATATAGACTTGAATAAAGAAGCTAATCATATTTACAGAGCTAGAATTGGATTTAATATGTACACAATAAAAGATGGAAAATACACTTTCATTCTTGAATGGCTATTTCCTGATTATGAAGGAATGAGTCTTAGTAGTGCAACATTCAGTGCAACTGGTGGAATTACAATTCATAAAACTGTAGGGAGAAAATTTGATAACAGAAATGAAGATCATTCGAGATATTTATTATGGATTGAAAAACCATCAGCAAGTTCACCACCTGAATATTTATATTGTACAATACATATTAATGCTAACCCAACTTATCCAAATAAGTACAAAGTTCATTGTGTTGCATATGGTATTGATTTTGAAGCTGTAGACGTTCCATCAAGTGTTTACGACTTCGCAGAAGCTTATAAAATCGTGAATGAAGAAATCCAATTACAAACTGATTTAGATTTGAATGGTTTTGATGTGAAAGAAAATGAAAATTGGTTGTTTGGTGGAGACAATGGTGAATTTACAATGCTAAATAATATTAATATGAACACTTATCTGATAAAAGAGGCCAAACTTGGTGGTGATTTAAATCTGAATGGTTATAGAATTCATAATAATAGTTTGAATCTATTTCGTTCAAGTGTCACAGGCGTAATTATGGAAACAGCTTTCGATTTGGGTGGATTTGCTCTTTACAGTCCGAAATTAGGAGGTGATCTAAATTTGAATGGGAATGGAATAATCGGTCAAATACAATATTTAAATTGCTCTGTCAAAGCCAAACAAGGACATAATAAGAATGCTTTAAAGCCTGTATTGATAAATGGCGCTGATTTTTTAGTCATTCATAACAATAACTTTTATATTAAGAAAATGTATGTATTACAAGGAACAAAACCCGGAATATTCTACTTCAAGACGAAAGCTGAAGGTGGTAGGCCTTTGCCATTACCAGCAACTATTTATGAACACAGACATAATACTATGAGTAGAAACATCACAACGGTCAATATCAACAAATCATTATCGAGAGGCTATTTAATCATTGATTATTCACATCCTAATACAGGTGCATTTGATACAACATTCACACTTGAAGTGGTCATGAATTAATCTAAATTAATATTATAATGGGAGTTTTCAATTCTCCACAAAATCAAGATAATAAAGGTGATAAAGGCGATACTGGTGCAATTGGTCCTAAAGGTGATAATGGAAATGGTTTTACATTAACACAAGATGGTCACTATGATCTTGGAAACAAACATTTGACTAATGTAAAAGCAGGCAATGATTCTGATCATGTTGTAATCAAATCACAAGTTTCAGATATTGTTAGAGATAGTTTTTTGGATTTGTGGGTTTCTGAATTCATCAGATTATACTCTAAATGTACTTATCAAATCGACAGAGCGAATAATAATTTTCTAGATATGAATGCAGACAGAAAAGTTGAAACATTGTACGATCTATCGAATGAAGAAAATAATGCAACGCAACCGACTTTGAACATAAGACCCACTGTTTGTACCAAGGCTGAGAAACATAATGGACGTTATTATTTAGACTTTAATAGATCACAGAGAATGATAAGTCAAATCAATTTGAATAATAATGCTGTTAATATCTTCATTGTTTATAAATTAAATTCAAATACAGGTGGAAGTCCATGGAAAAATGGGCTTTTTGGTCATGATAATGGAGGTTATGATAAGTTTGCCAGCTATTACAATGGTTCAAATTTAGTTATAAGTGGTGTTGATCAATCAAATTGTGTGTATTTCGGTCCAGCAGCATCTATACAAAGTTTCAGAAAAATAGCAGATTATTCAGTAAATGATTTGGGTCAAATAAATGTTTGGCACTGCTTGTCTGTTCACTGGGATAATTTATCTTCTCCAAAAACAAACACAAGTAAAATCTATTGGAATAAAAAACATATTGGAAGTTTTACAGCGGCTAACAGAAGTGGTAGTCGGCAAATGACTTTTGGTGATTTGGATCCTAGCTCCATCGCACCTCTTGACGGTAGTATTATTTTTTTCTGTGTGTACTTGGATTCTATATTAGACGAAAAAACAATTTCAGATCATCATCAAATTTTAATCCAACGATATAATATAAATGAACAAAATAATTAGATATGTGAGATGGTTTACTCGGGATGCTGAACGAAAAAACCCTGGTGTTGACAAGAGGATTTTGAAATCAGCTTTGGTTTACCAGTATTTGCATCACAAACATTTTAACAAATATATTGAAGTGAGAGACATTATCCAGGAGCATATAGGCATTGGATTAATCGGTCCCGGTGAGGGCTGCTTAACACATTTTTTGGAGCATACTCTTGGTTGGATTGATACATTACAGACACATGGTATATTACACGATGCCTTCGGTAGGTTTTATGTCAAACATGCACTTGACAGAGGATATTCTTATGCTCTACCGTCTTTCTTGACGACTAAAATTAGTAAGTTATCACCTCTAAGTGGGCAATTGTCTGGTTTGTGGTACTGTGTGTTGAACAGAATCGTTATATAAGCATATTGTATGAAAGAGCGAAAAAGCATATTCAGCTGGAACCATATTTCAGGTGAATTAACAGAAGATCAGGTAAATGAATTAAAATCCTATTACCACACATATCACAGAAAGTGTTGGGCTCATAAACAGGCTGTTAAAAGGTTCAAAAAATGGAAATTACTGGGGAATTCCTTGTCCATCATCTTTGCAACTGGTGGTCTCGCCGCAAGTATTTCGACTGGTGGTGTTAGTTTAGTTGCCATCAGTACAGCAGCACTTTTGATACAAGGGTGGATGAAGCATAAAAACCTAGATTTGAAAATCCAGAATTGCACATATTCTTATCAAAGCTATCAACATCTACTCAATTCAATAAAAGACAAGTTGAGAAGTGGTGATTTTGATGCTTCAAGTATACAAATCTCAATGAAGAATATCGATGATTATGTGACTGATAATAGTCCAATTATTGATAAGTACCTACTGAAATATGATGAAAAATTCACTGCTTGATAATACGAATAATCTTATCAAATATTAACAATAGAATCTCAACCCAATATTGATTATAAAATTTCAGTGTTTTCTTTAAGTTGGTTAATATGATATACTCATAAGGCAGATCCATCATCATGAACAATTGTTTCAGAATGAATTTGGTGTTTATCATTCTTTTACGATTCTTATTCACCGAAGGATGATAGTGTCTATCTCCTTGAATATTCTTAATATTTTACCCTTATCTTTTACTGAAATTTGAAATCTATTCTTGCAACATACACCATTTATCACATTTTCAATATGGTACTTCCGATGATATATAGATTTCCGCTTTATTTTATACATATTATTATGAAAGTCAACGTACTCCTTACAATAATCATAACCATGGACTGAACCACAATTTGTACAAACATTTTCACCATTGTCATTAATCATTTTCTGATTATCACAACATGGTTCATTTTTGACACTATGTTCTGCTATCTTCTGATCACATAAAGGACATATTAGATATTTTTCTACTTCAACAAAATATTCGTGAATATCTGGATTACAAAAATCATTTACCATCTGGCTACCTGATCCAATATTTTTCTGACTTAGGCCATTTACCATCTGGCTACCTGACCTGATTTGAGAGGGCTTTTCCAAGGCCCGGAGATTTCTTTCTTCATTCTCCATAATAACCTAAAGCGACATTTCTTTAAGTGTTTTTTATATCATAAAGTACTTAAAAAGAAAAAAGTTGACCTTTGAAAATGCTGTTCTACCTGAATACTAATAATCGCTCAGAATATTGAAATTAGATGTTTTCTCGACGGATACTGCTCAAATATACTAATTATCGCTTAGAATATTTAAATCAGCCGTTTCTAGACGGATACTACTCAATTCTTTCATTCATTCATCATCCTAATTTTAGACTTGGAAAATTTAACCTTGACCTTGACCTTGGGAATTTTGGTGACCTTGACAAAAAGTGTGCTAGTTTTTTCAAAAACCAACACATTTTATGGAAAATGTGCTGTTAAAATTTTACGACACAAAATTGAAAAATGTGCTGTGAAAAATGTGCCTGATCACCCATGTACTATACTACTTTTGAACTTGATACATTTCCCACTGGGTGTTGTGCTATGCAGCCATAGACATGTTTTCCCGCAACCGATATGTTCTTAATCCATGTCCCACTGTTGCTTACACTGAACCCTTCTTGACCACCAGAAAGTAAATAGCTTTCTACTGCTGGATTAGCCTCAGACGGGACACATTTAAAATTCACTCGCAGCAAATCAGAACAGTTTTCATTCTCAGTTGGGTTTGCCAGCAAAGTGACATTCATAGGCGTATCTGTGGATAGGAAAAATAAACACAGTTTTTGCATCCACTACATAGTTTAGATCATTTGTGATAAAAGGAAAAAGTCTCCAAGATCCACTAATAATACGAAACGCTGGAAGTAAACTCACGTTGTTAAACCTTATATTGAACATTTTGTTGATACTCTTTATAACTAAGTACTCATTTTGTTGTTTCTGTTGTTTTTTTCTTAGAGAAAAAAAGAAGAGAATTGTCCTTACACTGCACGTTAATGAATTTGGCACAAGTATTTGTCCCACAAGTGTTATTTGCATGGCAACTGTAATTTCCAAGGTCATATCTGGTTATGCTTGTGAAGTTCAACCAGTGACTTGTCTTTAAAAATCCATGATCCCCAAGTTTCGACCACGCAACAGTTGGATCAGGAAACCCGAATGCATCACAGTACAATGACACATTACCACCTTCCATGAGACTCTCACTGCCACTAACAACTTTGATAGATACCTGCGCTGGAACTGAAAAATTAATCCACAGACATTATTATTTGAGCGGCACAAACTGACTTAAAACGTTTCGTACAATTCAACAGTCTTAACTACTGAAAAATTAATAATGCAAAGAAGTTCCGATTTGGAGAGGAAGTGTATGTAAACATCCCTTGTTTATTTGCTGTTTCTTTGCCCCGTTGCTTGCATGGTAATACTAAACAGCATTTCGAATAAGGTTTCCTAGAAGTAACAGCTATTTACACATACTGCAATATAAAGCGTCTTTTTGCAGCCAATCTCTATAGACATAGATAACATTGATGAAACGACCAAATGTTTGTGGACGAACAAAAAAGCTAATGAAAGATCTGAGTCGTTTTTAATTTCGTCCACCAGCAAGGCGACGATTACTTAACGCAAATGATCCAATAAAAATTGTTGAACTTGAACCTGAAGATGGGTGAAAAGTGGTTCGGGTTGCAATTTGATGTTAAAGGAGCTCAATGGCGCAGAATGGTCGGACATCATTAATATTCATATGATTAAGCATGTCATTATCAGTACAGTGACGCGCTGGAGCGCGAAATTTGAAAGCAGGACAAACTGCATTTAAAAGAGAAATGGCGTCAGAAATGGGCTAACACCGAACTTTAATTGTCATTCTCAAAGTATCTCGGTTGAAAAAGTTCAAACTTGTAGGCTGCAAAATAAAGATGAAATTGCACTTATTTAATCAAGACATTCAGGAGATTGAAACGACTTGAAAAATCTATTGGAAATTTGAGTTAAAATGTGAATGCTTTTTTAGCTATTTTATATGACAATTCAGAAATGGTTTTTTTCCAATTTAAATTTCTCGTTTCTGGTCCACCTTTTTATGAACTTTTGTAACCTGCAGTTTAAATGTCCAAAATAGCGGAAAAGGATTGACTTGGAAATTTATGTTCCCTTATTTCGTATATCATAATGAGCAGCCTCTCTGGGTTCATGAATGCTGCTTATGTCCCGCCTTCACTGTTCCCCTGGGTGTTCAATAAAGGTTGACGGTGTACTTTTCAGTCTTCCGGATTTCGTTGTGATCTCGGGCGAGCATTTACGATTGCGGCCGCCATCAAAGTGGTAAGCTATCACCAGTAGTAATCTTTCAAATTCCGCTGAATAGAAAGAGCAAGAGCTTTGATCAGTACACCGACAGAAAAGATTATCTTCTTGTTCCGTTTGTTACCAATTACAACCCGGAAAAACGTCCTTCAATCACACAGCAATCGGAAAACCAATGAACCGCTTAGTCACAAACTTGAAGGGAGGAATTTGCATATGAATACTTACGCCGACTTCCAACAAAACTGAAGTGTGGTTTCCATATGATCGCAGACGATCGCGGACTGCAGATCGCAAAAATTTCTGCCACCGTCTGCGATCACATGGAAACACACTTCTGCGAACGTTTGCGATCCTGCGATCGTGGTCGCAGACGATCGCAAAAGACAGATAGATCTCTGAGGTCGTCTGCGATGAATTGCAATCAGTTGCGATTGTGCGATCATATATCCTCGATTACCAGCCGCTGTTTCGGGAAATCGAGCTGAAAATACTACCAGTAGGATCGGGACGATATTCTGTTCATTGAGAATTTAAAGAATTATCGCTAAGTATCAAAAACGCGAGCACAAAAAAACAGTGATTTGTTTGTCGATCACGCGGCAGAGCGTGTGAGAAGTAGAATTCCCTGAGGACCAATTTAGTCAAGTTCTTTAAGCAACTCCATTCCCTTCAAGTGAAAAACAACAGTTCTCTTACGGTAGACCGCACTTACAGTTCGGTTCGCGCGAATGATTAAGATAAATTGAAATATTCAGGAACGAAGACAAAATTGTGTGTGATCTTCTTTGCCATTGCAGTTTCCAGTTTGAACAAAATTGGCCGGGTTACAACGGGAGGTTAGAAGTACACAGGCGGTTTCAACATATATTGAAGACGCCAATAACTTTCATTACACAGAAACAAAGTCGTTTCGGGGAATTAGACTTTCTATTGATCAAGACTTGACGCAGCTGTCGCAAACGAGAAGCGCGATTTTCTACCACATGATTATATGATCGTAAAAAGCATCCCGGAGAGATCGGGATTGTTCGGAACTCTTTTGTCTGCTGACCAATTGGAGTCCATTAAGAGCCCACATGGGAACTGAGTGTGACAAGGGTAATTTATGCCAGCAAGTAAGTATATGTCCTACGAACAAAAGCCATTCTGTCCCATTCCAGATTACAGTTAAATCCAGGGTTCATAAATGAGAATCATGCGTCAACGTCACTGAAAACAGATTTCGAATCATGCGGGTTCGATGTTAAGCTCAGTTATGTTCTCAAACTCACTATTAAAAGTCACGGTAACATTGTTTGAACTGTTCACATTTCCCACTAGGTGTTGTGCTATGCAGCCATAGACGTGTTTTCCTGAAACTGATACGTCCTTAATCCACGTTCCACTGTTGCTTACACTGGACTCTTCTCCACCACCATAAAGTAAATAGCTTTCCACAGCTGGATTCGCGTCAGACGTCACACATGTGAAATTCACTCGCAGCAAAGCAGAACAGTTTTCATTCTCAGTTGGGCTGGCCAACAAAGTCACATTAACAGGCTTATCTGTCCAGAGGAAAAAAGACACATTATGCAGGGTATTTTTATTATAACTGGCCTCCGTTTTTGTAGCCAATGCATATTTGAGCATTCATATATAATGACAGGAAAAAGTCTCCAACATCCACTAATAATACCAGTCATTGGAAAGGACCTGGTATTCTTAAACATTACTTTAAACATTTTGTTTATAAACTTTAAAAAAGCACTTTATTGTTTGTTCAAAAGGAAAACAAGAGAATTGTTCTTACACTGCACATTAATGAATTTGGCAGAAGTTTTTGTCCCACAAGTGTTATTTGCAGAGCAACTGTAACTTCCACGGTCATATCTGGTTATACTTGTAAGGTTCAACCAGCGACTTCTGCTTAGAAATCCATCATCGCCAAGTTTTGACCACGTAACAGCTGGATCAGGAAACCCAGATGCATCACAGTACAAAGACACATTGCCACCTTCCACAAGAGTCTCATTGCCACTAACAACGTCGATAGATATCTGCACTTGAACTGAAAAGTATTCAAAGCACAAAGTGACCACAAAGGTTTCGTACAGTTTATCGGTCCTAACTACTGGGAATATGACAATACAAAGCAGTTCCGATTCGAAAAGGATTTCGATGTTAAATTTCCCTTGTTTGTTTGTTAGTTGGGTGGTTAGTTGTCTGTTGATAAAATAATGAACAACATTTTGAGTTAAATTTCAAAGAAGTAACAGCTAGCTACACATTCAACTGTGTAAAAGCTTTGTGTTTGAACTAGATAGTGTAGCTCTTATTGTTAAACCTTACTTTAAACATTTTGTTGATAGACTTTAAACAAGCACTTTATTGTTTGTTCAAGAGGAAAAAAAGAGAACTGTTCTTACACTGCACATTGATGAATTTGGTTGAAGATTCTTTGCATTTCTGTTGAGGGGCAAGTTTTCTGTCCTCAAATTTGATCTCTGAGAGTTTTGTCATATTCAAAGTTTCTGGGTATCCTCGTTCGATAAGATGCGCTCTAAGCTGATCGAACCCGACAACATTACAGTCTTGGATGGAAGCCGCCAGTATTTGTACAAGTGATTTGTCATATGTAAAGAAACGTGTCCCTTGGGAAGTGTGCGAGGGATCATCTAACGTTTACCGTGACGTGTCTTCCTCTCTCGACCAATCCATTTTTCCAAAATACTGGTGTGTGGACTATTGAAAAAATTATTAGTAAATGACCCCCCTCCCAAAACAGATTTAAAATTATTTTGTTTCATTGTTATGTAGATTTTAATAATTAAACTCACCATTAAAAGTCACAGTAGCATTGTTTGAGCTTGATACATTTCCCACTGGGTGTTGTGCTATGCAGCCATAGACATGTTTTCCTGCAACCGATATGTTCTTAATCCATGTCCCACTGTTGCTTACACTGAACCCTTCTTGACCACCAGAAAGTAAATAGCTTTCTACTGCTGGATTAGCCTCAGACGTCACACATTTAAAATTCACTCGCAGCAAATCAGAACAGTTTTCATTCTCAGTTGGGTTTGCCAGCAAAGTGACATTCATAGGCGTATCTGTGGATAGGAAAATTAAACACAGTTTTTGCACGCGCTACATAGTTTACATCATTTATGATAAAAGGAAAAAGTCTCGAACATCCACTAATAATACGAAACACTGG
Organism: Pachyseris speciosa; assembly: GCA_016490735.1. Taxonomy (NCBI): domain Eukaryota; kingdom Metazoa; phylum Cnidaria; class Anthozoa; order Scleractinia; family Pachyseridae; genus Pachyseris; species Pachyseris speciosa. The sequence continues at coordinate 306,385 of JAEMWC010000495.1, forward strand.
AAGTAAACTCACGTTGTTAAACCTTATATTGAACATTTTGTTGATACTCTTTATAACTAAGTACTCATTTTGTTGTTTCTGTTGTTGTTTTCTTAGAGAAAAAAAAAGAAGAGAATTGTCCTTACACTGCACGTTAATGAATTTAGCAGAAGTATTTGTCCCACAAGTGTTATTTGCGTGGCAACTGTAATTTCCAAGGTCATATCTGGTTATGCTTGTGAAGTTCAACCAGCGACTTGTCTTTAAAAATCCACGATCGCCAAGTTTCGACCACGTAACAGTTGGATCAGGAAACCCGAATGCATCACAGTACAATGACACATTACCACCTTCCATGAGACTCTCACTGCCACTAACAACTTTGATAGATGTCTGCGCTGCAACTGAAAAATAAATGAACAGAAATTATTATTTAAGCAGCACAAACTGGCTGAAAACGTTTTCTACAATTCATTCAATATCAATGCAAAGCAGTTCCGATTTGGAGAGGAAGTGTATGTAAACATCCCTTGTTTATTTGTTGTTTCTTTGTTCCGTTGTTTGCCTGGTAATACTAAACAACAATTCGACTAAGGTTAATTCTTAGAAGTAACACTTATTTACATATACTGCGGTATAACGGGTCGTTTGCAGCCAATCTCTATTAATATAGACCCAGACAACATTGACGAAACGACCAAATGTTTGTCGACGAAAAAAGAAGCTAATAAAAGATCTCAGCGTTGTTTAATTCTGTCCACCAGCAAGGCGATGATGACTTAACAGAAATGATCCAATAAGAATTGTTCAACTTGAACTACAAGATGGGTGAAAAGTGGTTCGGGTTCCAATTTCAAGTTAAAGGTGCTTCCAGATTACAGTTACATCCAGGGTTCATAAATGAGAATCATACGTCAATGTTACTGAAAACAGATTTCGAATCATGCGGGTTCGATGTTAAGTTGAGTTATGTTCTCAAACTCACTATTAAAAGTCACGGTAACATTGTTTGAACTGTTCACATTTCCCACTGGGTGTTGTGCTATGCAGCCATAGACGTGTTTTCCTGAAACTGATATGTCCTTTATCCACGTTCCACTGTTGCTTACACTGGACTCATCCCGACCATAAAGTAAATAGCTTTCTGCAGCTGGATTCGCGTCAGACGTCACACATGTGAAATTCACTCGCAGCAAAGCAGAACAGTTTTCATTCTCAGTTGGGTTGGCAAACAAAGTCACATTAACAGGCTTATCTGTCCAGAGGAAAAAACACATGATGTAGGTTATTTTTATTATAACTAGCCTCCGTTTTTGTACCCAATGCATATTTGAGCGTTCATATATAATGACAGGAAAAAGTCTCCAACACCCACTAATAATACTAGTCATTGGAAAGGAACTGCCATTGTTAAACGTTACTTTAAACATTTTGTTTATAGACATTAAAAAGGCACTTTATTGTTTGTTCAAAAGGAAAAAAGAGAATCGTTCTTACATTGCACATTAATGAATTTGAGAGATGTTTTTGTCCCACACGTGTTATTCGCAGAGCAACTATAATTTCCACGGTCATATCTGGTTATTCTTGTAAGGTTCAACCAGCGACTTCTGCTTAGAAATCCATCATCGCCAAGTTTTGACCACGTAACAGCTGGATAAGGAAACCCGGATGTATTACAGTACAAAGTCACATTGCCACCTTCCACAATAGTCTCATTGCCACTAACAACGTTGATTGATATCTCCGTTCGAACTGAAAAATATTTAAAGCCAAGGAAATTTTTATTTCAGTTGCACAAAGTGACCACAAAGGCTTCGTACAATTTATCGGTCCTAACTACTGGGAATATGACAATACAGAGCAGTTCCGATTAGAAAATAATTTTTATTTCAGTTGCACAAAGTGACCACAAAGGCTTCGTACAATTTATCGGTCCTAACTACTGGGAATATGACAATACAAAGCAGTTCCGATTAGAAAAGAATTTGGATGTTAAAGTTCCCTTGTTTGTTTATTAGTTTGGGTGGTTAGTTGCCTGTTACAGTCAAGTCAGGTCAAGCGTACCCCCCTAGATTACATTAATGAGATTATTATTTGAACATTGAGCCCGTTAGTCGTTTCGAATAATGCAATCATTTTTTAAATATTTGAATCAAACTTCGATTGCTGATTGGACTATGCGAACAAAAGATGCTCCTTATATGGGTAATCCAAGCACCACAGCTATGTCAACATGGCGTCCAACGGTGAGTGCAGGTGATAGGTGAAAAACTGTATTGTAAAAGTTATTATCGCGAACTTTTTTTCCTTTCTACATCCCATTAATGCTCACAACCCATGAGAAACAGAAACACAGACAACAATAAATGTTGGGAAAGGGGGTTGGGAATGAAGTACTCCAACAGGCAAGTATCGCTAACAGAATACTAGTCTAGCTTGGTAAGATGGGAGGGGTCAAAACCCCCTCACCCCCTTTTCTCTCTAGGGGTGCAGGTCACGATCCCCTAAGAGCTACTCCTCTTGAGGGCTGCAGATCACAATACCCTGCAAGAGTTCCTTACTCCTATTTGGGGCTGCCGATCACAATACCCTAAAAGAGGTCCTTACTCCTCTCCAGGGCTGCAGGTCACAATACCCTGTGAGAGGTCCTTAATCCTCCTCAGGGCTGCAGGTCACAATACCCTGAAAGAGGTCCTTAGTCAGGTAAGGTAGTTAAGACTCATGGTTACCATGGCAACCAATCCATTCTGTGAGTCTATGGGGCAAAGAGTGACCTGTATGGGAGCACTTCATCCCAACCCAAAGTTTATTTGTCTATATGAATTCAACGTTACAAAACGTAGGAAAGATCTACACCTAAAATTAACTCTAGAGTCCAATTGTGTAGATCTCAATAGTAAGCATAGCTAATCGGTTCGTCATGCATCTTATGTGCAGAGAAACTGCTGAAGTAAAACTGGAACATAACATAACTGCAGACCGTATTAACTTATATAAGAGCGTAATGATATTGTGAGATACTATAGAGTAACAATATGTTGAACCAAAGGCCTAACCGAGGATTTGTTAACAATTCATTTCAAGAAAATATGCAACAAAATACAATGGAACCAAATCTTAACCTCAAAATACAGGTATATACATAGTCTATGAACGTAGACAGGGCTACTCTATTCATTAAGTGTCTATGATGCAAATATGCAGCAAATCTAATTAGCGTTGGCTGCTAACTGTAACTTCTTATATAAATATAAATATATATCCATCTCAATTTAACTTATAGCAAAATATCTTGTGTATAGCATTTTTATATTCAATATCTCCTATATGTAACATCATGTATCCTAAGTCTGGATAAGAAGTAAAGTATAGTGTGTGTATTATAGTGCATGACATGCTTATAACATAGGGAGGGGGAGGGTGGGAAAATAATTGTACTGGAAATCAAACTAAAGCAGGCAAGATGTTTGCCTGCTAGAGTGATGGAATAAATAAACACGAGGCTTATGTTAAATGCATTAGGAGTTGATTGGCAGTGAAATAAAAACTATCCTGATTGGCTCAGCCTGTAGATTGCACTATGGACACAGATGATCAGAATTGAGCTTTGGCCTGTGAAACCCTACTCTACGTTACTGCATGTCACGCAATACAGTAGTAATTCTCACGGTTGTCCCATTAACTACAATTTATGTCTTTGAAGAAATAAATTGGTCTTACATCTACATCTACCTCTACATCTAGATGTAGATGTAGATGTATGGGATGTAGAAAGCAAAGAAACTTCTTTAGTTCTTTAGGTTCTTTAGTAGATAGTGTTTAGAGCTGATAGAAGCCCTATTCGTGATAAAAGGATTTCAGGCGAAGTTTTAGCAAGTATTCTCGTCAATATTTTTGGTTGTTTACAACGCTGTACGCGACCAGCTGTGTTTATTTAATATAGCTTCCCCAGATACAAAGTTATTATTTCAGGATTCCTCGGAAAGAACTAAATGTTGTTAGATTTTAAAGGTCTCGCTGGTCGAACGCGTTTTTGAAACACATCTACGGACATAGCCCAATCAGCAACTGAACTTCGATTCAAAATTTCAAAAATGATTGCTTTATTCGAAACGACTAACGGGTTCAATGTTCAAATAATCAACTCATTAATGTAATCTAGGGGGTACGCTAGACCTGACTCGACTGTAATAAAAAATAATGAGCAACATTTTGAGTTAAATTTCCTAGAAGTAACAGCTAGCTACACATTCTACTGTATAAAAGCTTTGTGTTTGAACTAGATAGTGTAAGGAGCTGTTATTGTTAAACCTTACTTTAAACATTTTGTTGATAGACTTTAAACAAGCACTTTATTGTTTGCAAAGAGGAAAAAAGAGAACTGTTCTTACACTGCACTGTACATTGATGAATTTGGCAGAAGATTCTTTGCATTTCTGTTGAGGGGCAAGTTTTCTGTCCTCAAATTTGATCTCTGAGAGTTTTGTCATAATCAAAGTTTCTGGGTATCCTCGTTCGATAAGATGCGCTCTAAGCTGATGAAGCCGACAACAATAATTTCTTGGATGGAAGCAGCCAGTACTTGTACAAATGGTTTGTCATATGTAAAGGAACGTGTCCCTTGGGAAGTGTGCAAGGGTTCATCTTACATTTGCCGCGACGTGTCTTCCTCTCTCGAGCAATCCATTTTTCCAAATACTGGTGTGAGGACTATTTAAAAAAGTTGTTCTTAAATGATCCCCTAAAAAAGATTTCAAATTTTACTGTTTCGCTGTTACCCAGATTTATTAAACTCACCGTTAAACGTCACAGTAACATTGTTTGAACTTGATACATTTCCCACTGGGTGTTGTGCTATGCAGCCATAGAGTTGTTTTCCTGCAACCGATATGTTCTTAATCCATGTCCCACTGTTGCTTACACTGAACCCTTCTTGACCACCAGAAAGTAAATAGCTTTCTACTGCTGGATTAGCCTCAGACGGGACACATGTGAAATTCACTCGCAGCAAATCAGAACAGTTTTTATTCTCAGTTGGGTTTGCCAGCAAAGTGACATTCATAGGCGTATCTGTGGATAGGAAAAATAAACACAGTTTTTGCACGCATTACATAGTTTAGATCATTAATTTATGATAAAAGAAAAAAGACTTCAACATCCACTAATAATACGAGACACTGAAAGTAAGCTCAAGTTGTTAAACATTACATTGACCATTTTGTTGATACTCTTTGTAAACAACAACTCATTTTGTTGTTTTTGCTGTAGTTTTCTTGGACAAAAAAAGGAGTGAATTGTCCTTACACTTCACATTAATGAATTTGGCAGAAGTATTTGTCCCACAAGTGTTATTCGCACGGCAAATGTAATTTCCAAGGTCATATCTGGTTATGCTTGTGAAGTTCAACCAGCGGCTTGATTCTAAACATCCATGATCGCCAAGTTTGCACCACGTAACAGTTGGATCAGGAAACCCGAATGCATCACAGTACAATGACACACTACCACCTTCCATGAGACTCTCATTGCCACTAACAACTTTGATAGATATCTCAGCTGGAACTGGGAAAAATAAATCCACAGAAATTATTATTTGAGGGGTACTAACTGACCTAACAAGTTTCGTACAATTAAACAGTCTTAACTACTGGGAAAAAAACAACAATGCAAAGAAGTTCCACTTTGGAGAGGAAGTGTATGTAAACATCCCCTGGTTATTTGTTGTTTCTTTGCTCGGTTGCTTGCATGGTACGGTAATACCAAACAACATTTTGAATTTTTCGAATTATTTACACATACTGCGGTATAACGGGTCGTTTGCAGCCAATCTCTATAGACACAGATAGCATTGATGAAATGACCAAATGTTTGTGGATGAACAAAAGGAGCCAATGCAAGGTCTCAGTGTTATTTCATTTCGTCCACCAGCAAGGCGACGATGACTTAACGCAAATGATGCAATAAAAATTGTTGAACTACGAGATGACTGAAAGTCCTTCGGGTTCAAATTTCAAGTTAAAGGAGCTTCCAAATTACAGTTTAGCCTTTTTATTCCGTTTTTAATCTTGTCATGCGCAATTGAACATTTTATGGAATTTGCGCATTACAAATGTTGTATTATTTATTATTATTATTATTATTATTATTATTATTATTATTATTATTATTATTATCATCTAGGATTGATAAATGAGAATCATACGTCAATGTCACTGAAAATGACAGATTTCAAATCATGCGGTCTCGATGTTAAGTTCAGTTAAGTTCTCAAACTCACTATTAAAAGTCACGGTAACATTGTTTGAGCTGTTCACATTTCCCACTGGGTGTTGTGCTATGCAGCCATAGACGTGTTTTCCTGAAACTGATATGTCCTTAATCCACGTTCCACTGTTGCTTACACTGGACTCTTCTCGACCACCATAAAGTAAATAGCTTTCTGCAGCTGGATTCGCGTCAGACGTCACACATGTGAAATTCTCTCGCAGCAAATCAGAACAGTTTTCATTCTCAGTTGGGTTGGCCAACAAAGTCACATTAACAGGCTTATCTGTGCAGAGGCAAAAACACATGATGTAGGGTATTTTTATCATAACTAGCCTCCGTTTTTGTACCCAATGCATATTTGAGCATTCATATATAATGACAGGAAAAAGTCTCCAGCATCCACTAATAATAAAATTGGAAACGAATTGTTATTGTTAAACCTTACTTTAAACATTTTGTTAATAGACTTTAAACGAGCACTTTATTGTTTGTTCAAGAGGAAAAAAGAGAACTGTTCTTACACTGCACAATAATGAATTTGGCAGAAGTATTGGTCCCACAAGTGTTATTCGCATGGCAACTGTAATTTCCACGGTCATATCTGGTTATGCTTGTAAGGTTCAACCAGTGACTTGTGCTTACAAATCCATCATCGCCAAGTTTTGACCACGTAACAGCTGGATCAGGAAACCCAGAAGCATCACAGTACAAAGACACATTGCCACCTTCCACAAGAGTCTCATTGCCACTAACCACGTTGATAGATATCTGTGCTTGAACTGAAAAATAATTAAAGCCAAGGAAATTTTCATTTAATTGCACAAAGTGACCCTAAGAGCTTCGCACTATTTATCAGTCTCAACTTCTGGGAAGATGACGATAGAAAGCAGTTCCGATTACAAAAGGAAGCCTATGTTAAACTGTTAATTAGTTTGGTTACCGCCTGCACCAGAGTTTATGAAAAGCCGCCCACTTTTATCACGTTAACTGATCCCAATTAAAGTAATTCGATAACAAAGGGGGTGACGGGAAACACAACTACTTTTTGCGTGTCATAGGCAGCTTAGATTTTCTCTCGTAGGAGTGCTGTCTTTTAAGGATCTGCCCCTTTTGTAAGAGGCGATCTAGGGATCTTTACATATTTCGCTAATTAGCTGTTGTTGTTTAATTAAATGCCACTTTTGGGCGAGTATTAATTTTAGATTTTGAACTGTTGGATGGCATTGTGTGATTAAAGGCAGGATTCGCGTATCGTCTTTGTATATCTGTTGAAGGGAAGTCTTTTGTCCTCACATTTGATCTCTGAGAGTGTTGTCATAATCAGAGTTTCTGCTAATCGTCTTTCGATAAGATGCGCTCTAGGATGATTTAACGCTCCAACAATACTGTCTTCGATGGAAGCTGTCTGTATTTTTACAAATGGTTTGTCATATGAAAAGTAAAGTGTCCTTTGGTAAGTATGCTAGTTATTGATTTTCATGTCTACCTCGCTCGACCAATCCATTTTTTTTTCCGCACACATTTTTGCTCCTCGTTCTTCTTGCGGCTTCGATGTACGCTTTCGGCGGCTCTTTACTTCGCGCGCCTCCAATACCGCCAGCAACGCGCCTCCTCCCCGTTCTTCTCGCAGCTTCACCTGTCGCTTCTACCGGCTCTTTACTCCGTGTGCCTACAATGCCGCCGGCTACGTAGGCTAAAGATGATGTTACGGGGCCGATTTTTAACGCCAACACTTAGGACATGTTACACGTGACAACTTCTAAGGCGACTTTGTTGCGGCAAAGGTCGGCAACGGTATTTTTAACCTGCAAGCAGGCTCTCCAATTTTTTTGTGGCGGCGCGAGTCTTGGGCCACGGGAGAGGCGAAGCCGCGAGAAGATTATGGTGGGCCTCTTTCCTCTTCTAGCGAATAGGGCTGAATAACGTAATGCGCATGTCCATGAAGTCACCGGGATTATGCAAGATTCGGGCTGATGTTTCCTTCCGGAGTGTTCGAAAGATTTGCGAATTTTGTTGTATGGTCGCACAGTTTGTCAATTTTAGTTTCAAAATTCGCCTTAATCTTTGTATACCATCAAAGAGAAGTCATTTGAGTGGAGATCGAGCATTTCTGTTTTTGTTTGCGAGGTAGGTAACGTCTTATTTTTGTTTTGTTTTGTCAGCACCAACTGACACAAGCAGGCTTGTGGAGCCCTTTGCTAATGGGAAAAACTAGCTCTAGTTCACGATATTTAGATTATTTTCGTCTACCGAGATGCCCAAAAAATCCTTTCAGATCAGTTGTAAGGACAGAAGCCTCTTCTAGTCTTGTGCCAGTTAGGCAATCACCCCAGCCCTCGACAATTTCAAACAAGAAGCGAGTGGAATCAATTTTTTTTCTTTGATTATCCTGTGCATACTCGTGGAAAATATATAAACTGGATCGTCTTTGCTGTTTGTTCTATGCTGTTGAAGGGGTTTTTTTTTTGTTTCACGGCTTCTTTGTTTATGACCAAAGCCTAAAATCTGACACTAATACCAGCCACAAATTTTAGTTTTAGTGGCTGCTAAACAGGATTGAATTGCTGAAAAGTCAATTTATCCATTGCAAAATTGCCTCAGTTTTGAGAAGTAAAATGAAAATAATAGATTGCTGTGGTTGAATTTGTACGTAAAAGGTAAAGGATTATATCCAGCGAAGACTAATTCATTAACTGAAATGAGATGGCTGCCTTTGTCTCCCTGACTATGACTATGTGTCTCAGGTTTTTCAAGGTTGCATAATTTGGTATTATGATAACTTACAATATGTTAACTTGCTATCACCTATCTATGTGAATTGTCAGTACCAGCACTGTGGGCAAAGACGATAAGATCCCAGAAGAAAATTAGTAAAAGAAGGCGAAAATATATGAGTAGCATTATGCAGATGATTCCTTAAATGTGATCAAAGTGACTGTGGATATACGGAAGTCATCTTCGTATGATGAAAGTGTTGATATTACAGTTGAGCATAGCAACAACATTCCTGAGATGTTTATAACTAAGAGGAGACGAAAAATTAGTTAGGTAGGACAAGCATTGCATTATAAAAAATAAAAAGAGCTACCTGCAGTATCAAGACTGGCATTAAATATACAGTAGCGGCGTTAAAAATCGGAAAAACGTGTCGCCCTTGAGGTGCACCTTGCAGGTGCCATATATACAACACTCCTGCGTTTCCCATAGCAAAAACGTTCTGGTCCAACAACATAAAAGGGAACGAAAATTTAAAAGGTAGAAAGCCACGTCGAGACAAGAAGGTTAACATAACCCTGTATTGTTGAACTCAGCCAATATGGCCAAAATCGTTACGATGGCATTCAACTGTGCCATACTTTGTCTTCTGGGTCTACTTCGATCACCGCTGGCGTACGACCGTCGATTGGCCATAGAAAAAGGTAGGAGAAAAAAAAAAGGTAGGTATTAATCTTAGCCTTAAATATGCAGAAACGGCATTGAAAATCGGCAAAACGTGTGATGCCCTTGCTGCACAACAACAGGCAGGACATCTTGGACCTTAGGGTTCTCATAGTTCAAATTTTCTCGGCTAACAACATAACAAAAAGCAAAAATTGAAAACTTAGAAAACTAAGTCGAAAAAAACCTGCTAAAGATAAACCTATATTGTAAAAATCGGCCAAAGATTTTATCCCTGAGGATTTCTCAAAAATGCCATACTTCTTCTCACGAATCTACTTCATTCACAACGTACGAGCTTCGGATGGCTATAGCAAAAAGTAGGAAAAAATTACAAAGCTAGGGGCGGGAATTAAACAACCCATAAAAAATCTACCAGTGTATTGATGGCCACCTTAAATGTGCAGACAACACGTTAAAAATCGGCAAAATGTTCACCTCTCCGCACAGTTTACAAAAATTTTGCAAGCAGTACTACTCTATAGCCCAGGACCTCCACAACCTTGGTACATGCGCAGACGTTATTGAGCCCTGTCGTTCTCGCGGCTTCGTCCCTTTCTTAACTAGCGCCGCAACAAAAACCTGGAGAGCTTGCTCGCAGGTTACGGTATATTACACAAGACGATTTTTAACCCAACATTTTCCTCAACGTTTGAGCCCAGGCTGCTGTTTGAAAAATATGGCGGACAATGAGTGCATTCTGGTGCATTCTGGGACGACGTTGCGTTAGAGGTCAACGGCTGGGATGTTACACACACCCACTCCATCAAAATTTGGGCAGCAGTGTTGCAGGTTTTTGATTCCCTTTTAAAAACCTATAGCTACAACATGTTGCCGCAACGAAAAGTTGTGTTAAAATGTAGATCATATTACACTGATGAAATTGATTATTAACGAGAACAATATTGCGTTTAAAATCGACGTTAAAAACGGTTCGTGTAACATCAACTAAATCAAGGGCTGATAAAAAAAATCATTTTAAAACGTCACCAAATAATAGATTTAAAATTTTGATGTTTCGCTGTTACGCATGCAGATTTATTAAACTCACCGTTAAACGTTACAGTAACATTGTTTGAGCTTGATACATTTCCCACTGGGTGTTGTGCTATGCAGCCATAGACATGTTTTCCTGCAACCGATATGTTCTTAATCCATGTCCCACTGTTGCTTACACTGGACTCTTCTTGACCACCAGAAAGTAAATAGCTTTTTACTGCTGGGTTAGCCTCAAACGTGACACATGTAAAATTCACTCGCAGCAAATCAGAACAGTTTTTATTCTTATTTGGGTTTGCCAGCAAAGTAACATTCATAGGCTTATCTGTCGGTAGGAAAAATATCAGTTGTTTATTCAAATAGCCACAGATTTTGCACGCTCTACATATTTTTACAGTAATTAAAAAAACATTCTCCAACATCCACTGGAAGTGAGCTCAAGTTGTTAAACTTTATATTGAACATTTTGTTGATACACTTTAAACAAGCACTCAACATTTTTCCTGTTGTGAATGATATATGAATTGAATCGCACCGGTAAAATCGCGAGGTCACGGGTTCTAACCCCGTTGAAGTCCTGAACATTTGATTTTTCCTGTTGTTGTTGTTGTTGTTGTCTAAGAGAAAAATTGAGAGAATTGTCCTTACACTGCACATTAATGAATTTGGCAGAAGTGTTTCTCCCACAAGTGTTATTTCCATGGCAACTGTAATTTCCACGGTCATATCTAGTTATGCTTGTGAAGTTCAACCAGGAACTTGTGCTTACAAATCCATCATCGCCAATTTTTGACCACCTGACAGTTGGATCAGGAAACCCGGATGCATCGCAGTACAAAGACACATTGCCACCCTCCGAAAGAGTCTCATTACCACTGATAAGGTCGATAGATATTTGCACTGGAACTGAAAAATAAAGCCAAAGAAATTATGATTTTAGGGGCAAGGTTTCCTACTATTTATTCGTGTTAACTACTGGATATATAACAATAAAAATCGGTTTCGTTTTCAGAAGGAAGTGGATGTAGCGTTGCCTTGTTCGTTTGTTGCTTTTTTGTTGTTGTTGTTGTTGTTGTTTTTTTTTGTTCATGCTAATACCAAACGTTTTAAGTTAGCTGTTTTTTCTAGAAGAAATCGTTGTTTGCACTTAATATTGTAGTTTACAGCTTTGGGATTGAACTAGATAAGTGACATCTGGTATAAGCTAGTGGGAGATAAAATAAAGCAGTTTAAAGTGAAGCGAGGTTTCAAATACATTATTAAACCTAAATCCAACGAGTTATGAAAACAATTCTTACCTAAATGGTGGTAAAAAATAAAAGGTGCAAGATCACACTGTTCTATCATATTGTCATATTAATTTATCAAACTCACCATTAAAAGTCACAGTAACATTATTTGAACTTGATGCATTTCCCGCTGGGTGTTGTGCAAAGCAGCCATAGACATGTTTTCCTGCAACTAATATGTCTTTTATCCACGTTCCACTGCTCCTTACACTGGATTCATTCAGACCATAAAGTAAATAGCTTTCCACTGGATTGGAGCCAGAAGCCACACAAGTAAAGTTGACTCGTAGAAAATCAGAACAGTTTTCATTTGCAAGGGGGCTTGCTACCAAAGTGACATTAGTCCGATTATCTGCATGTTAAAAGGAATTATCATGGTAGAAAGATTTGACCTTCCGTTCATTTTTCTTTAAGCAACAAAGCATAATAAACTCATGTCACAACGCAAATGCGAACCAACTTAAAAGGAACATTACAGAACGAATCAGGCCCGGCCAGGGGTTTTGGGTATACGGTATTTAGAGCCATTTTAATTCAGGTATATGGTATTTTTATGCTACAATTCGGGTATAAAGTATCTGGTTTCTCCTGAATTTTAGGTATTAGGCATACAGACATGGATTAAATGCTTCAAGATAATTTTAGGTATTAAGTATCACAAGTTTACAATTTTTAGGTATATTGGTATCTGATGGAGAAAAACCCGGGTATATTGGTATCCCACTATACCCCACTGGCCGGGCCTGACGAATGAAGCCTTTAACTAAAGCCTGGTTTTCTCCAGGGACGCAAGCACAAGCGCAAGCATAAGCGCGAGCACCAGAGCGCTTATTTCACTGTCAAAACGGGCTTAACGCAAGCATAAGCATAAGCGCAAGCACAAGCGCAAGGATCAATATTTTTCCTTTTCCTTGTGCTTGCGCTTATGCTTGCGTTCGCTTGCGCAGTGTTCGTTTTCACTTGGTATAAGCTACTTATGTTTGCGCTTATGCTTCCGCTTGTGCTTGCGTCGATAATGGAAACCAGAGCTAAAGAGTACCGCAGGCTGTACTTTCTGGCTAATAATGTAACCAGAATTTGCAGGAATTAGCGGTCATGATTGAAAATTAATATCTTTTAGATAGAGAAAACTAATGAGCGACATGAACATGTTTTAAAAATAAAATTAGCTTAAAAGAAAAATGAAAATGCTTAATTTGTTTATCATATAAAATCGTACCAACAGCTCATGTAACGAGATGTCTAAGGAGTGCTATCACAATGTGTGGCGTAACCAAGTTAGTTCACCGTGCACTTGTAGCCACAAACGTTTCCTAAGTACATTATTTTATACATATCAGGCTCCACAGATTGCACTCTAGCCGTCCCTTTTGACCCTTACATTTTACTGAACTGTACTCACATAATACGGCAATTTCCACCACATCAGATGTCAGAACAAAAAAAAAGTTGGTTGAAATTTGAAGTCGGTATTTGTCTCCACTGTCTGAACTTTGAAGGGCAAGAAATGTTAGCGTTGCTTGAGTGTCTGATATATTCACACTGAACAAATGTTGGTAACCAGGGAGGACAGTAGCACTGTTCTCTCCACTCTTGCCTGCAACTGCAGGTGCTGCACTGATACCATTTGTAACGTTGCTGATAACGGCAGATGAAGTGGTCTGCCCTTGTAGATTATAACTCCATTGAAGGATTAGCGGTGCACCTTCTCTGGCAGATGATGGGTTCTGAGGTTGTCTAGAAAATGCTGGATTCTGCAAAACTGTGTTCATGAGAACATTAAGAAGTTTGAAACTGAATTTAATTTGTTTTGCTATCGGCAATTTGCTCATTGGTTGGTGATTTCTGTTCATAGTTTGTGTCAAACTCGTTCCCAGGGTTTCTTCTCTTCCTGTCCCGCTCCAGGGGGCGGAAAGAGGAGAGACCCTGGGAACGAGGTTGAGTTTATGTATACATGTACAGTGTGATCGTTTGAATCACGCAAGGCGGTACTGTTGACCGCTACTGAATATCACGGCCAATCTTCCGAACAAAAGCAACAGCAACAGCAACGTCAACAGGCATTAAGAATTTACAACTCAGCAATTTGTATTCTAAGTTGAAACAGAACAAATAAACGCTGAAGAAAAGACTGCAACCTGCTTGTTATTGAACAATAAGTAGAGCGGAAATGTTGGTGTTTAGTATCAAAAAGTTTCATCCTTTGCGATGGATTTTTACTGGTTTTCGACCACAAAAGTCGCTGTCGCGAAAACCGCCAATAAAGTTATGCCGTCTCAAGGAGCACTTAATTTTTATAAATAATGTGAAGTCACAGGTCTCAGAAGTCGGTCTCGGTTATCTTGGCCTGAGGAATGTTCTATTTATTTCCATTCACTGGATTTAATTCAAGTCATTTGCACTAAAACAAATCACACTAACGTATATTACTGATTTTCAAATTAAATACAACTGCAACATTTGTGAAAAAATACTGTCCCGTAAAACTGACAACTTGGGTTGAAAAAAGCTTAGCGGGAAGCCATTTAAAGAAGAAAAGGAAAAATTTTTCATCCGTCGGTTGTTAGTTGTTCTTTTCACGCCTGCCTAAACTCTGAGGTCATTCTTTTGACAGGATGTTTTGTTTAAATTTTGCAAGAATTAAAACAATATGAGATGGGTAAACTTCCGTCCACCTTTCAAGTCCAGATTGTTTGGACCTTTAAAACGAAATCAAATCATTCCATGTAAATTTGGCAATCAGCTAAGCGGTAACTTAAGATGTAATGTGGACATCAGAGCTAAAGCAGCTGCTGGTAATCGAGCCTAACGCAGCGGGCGAATATTACGCCTGTCTGTGCAAACAACTGAAGACACCGGCTTCTCGCCGGTCATCATACTAAAGGCACGGTGACTCAGTATGCAGCATAAAGAAGACCGCCAAATCACTATTTAGATGTGTTGGGAAACCAAAACTGATCACACCTTTAATAAGCGACGAGGAGACCAGCTAATCAGACAAGGCCATCTTATGTAACAATTTCAGTGTTGAGTGCTAAGATTGACACCAAATAAACCAATTCGCAATATTTGGTAACAACTTAGCATTGAACCTTACCAATAATATATAATAGGACGTTAACTTTCGGCAGCGATCAGTGATAATTTTGCCTGCATTCAATGCCGGAACGCCAAACAGACATGTCAGGACATGCGCCATATTCGCCATATATGATGATCAACGCCAAGGTAGATATGCCGCCTATGTATAATGTGTAAATAGTGTATATGTTTATAAGGAAGCTGAAGTTACGATTCCTCCAGCTAATTAATTGACACCAGCTTTCTCAACCCTTCAATTGAAAGCTCGAACGGTACCAGTTATGCTTATTATACATAATTGTTAGTCTTAATTAAACCATCCCGTGTAAATCCAATAAATGGGCACGTTTAGTTACCTGAAAAGGCAGGGAGGAAAGCTAAAAACACAAACAGAACGCAAAGCATCACAAACGTCAGGCGGCGAAATGATTCCACAAAAACTCAGTTCTAGAGTATGAAAGATAAGCAAACTTGTGCGTGACCATTTAGTGGAAAAAAAAAAACAGTCGGCCGGCATTATTTGCATTTCTCCGTTATGCGACCAAGCGCAACCTTCAAGCAAAACGTCCGGAGCGAGACACGCTGGGTACCCGGAATTAGCTCGTTCAAAACGTCGTGGTAGGATCGCCATTGCCATCGCCATCGCCATAGGCTGAATGTTGCTCCAAGAAAAAAAAATCAGTGAAAAGTTTTTTCAAAGTTTATACGCACGACTCTTCTTACCGCGCCAAGCTATAGGCAAAGTCGAGTCTTCATTCTTTAATTTCAAGAGATGTTAAGTCGTTTTTACATTCTACCGAACATTTGCTGGTTTTCATCAAAACGTAAACGAAACTTGGCACCACAAAGGTCCTCTTTTAATGATTTCTAGTTATTTCACGTTATCAGAATTTTATGAAATTCTTAGTGGCCGCAAATAAAAGTACAATTCTCAAAATGTTATAAAATCGATACTTTCAGTTTACTTTTCAATTTTCAAGAATGATTTCAATGTAAAATTACGATTTGAACAATTCTGAAGTAGATTGGGAGTTTGTACGGCAGCCATATTGATGACCCTTTGAGGAAAACCAAGATGGCGGACCCATGCTAATTCTTGTACTTTACAGAGAATTAGTCTCACCATAACTTTGTTCTGAAGAGTAAAAGAAATCATTTGTTTCTGAGCTCCTACCTTTTTACTCCTTTGTATACATACTCATGTACTCATGTATACATATGTTTTGTATCATACTGATGGTGAAAACCAAGATGTGGTGGTAAGCAATTTTTTTTTTCAGTACAACCCTAATCGACGGGTTGGGCCTGGGGAGACGAGTCGGTATATGTTCTTTTGTTAGGCTTTGTTGCTTGTACAGTAGATCATTACCTCATGATTGAATAGAGTGTTATTTACTTGTGGTCTTGTTTTCTTCGTTCAATTATTTGCTTATTTAGTTATTTACTTCTAAATGTACTCATTCAATTACGTGTTATTATTTGTTTATTTATCTGTTTGATTTAATTTCTAATTTGAAAAGTTTGTCTCTGGTGTATAAAAATGTGTTCGAGATTATGAAAAGTCTTCTCAGTGTTCTTCTTGCACCGATTTAAACTTAATAAATTAACAAACTTGCACAGGATGTCTTTTGGCTTTAGCTTTTGGCTTATCGTTACTTTAATGTTGTAGCATTTATATCATTTTTTGATATTTTATCATCATTTTTTGACGTTCTCCAAGCAGAATAATTTATGTGGGGTTTCACTCTCGATCCGAATAAAGATTCATGAATAAAAACGTTTTCCCAACATTAGCCGACACCACGCTACATTATTTTTTTCTGTTCTATTTCATTGTACTGCAGTTGTATCTCATTACACTCCAGTCCAGTCCAGCCCAGTCTATTCTATTTTATTCTGTTCTAATACTGTTGTAAATATCAAGGCTGAGTAATGGGAAAATGGCCTCTGTTTGTTCTAGTCGCGTTTAATAGTTTTTTTTTTTGAAAGAGGCAACACCAAGGCTGCTAATAGTTCGGTTACGTCAGTTCGTAAGTTCCAGCACATGTTGAATTGGAGTTTATAGGAGAATACTAACACCAAATTGTAACACGGAAATAACACAGGCTAACCAAAAATTGAAGAAGGGAAGAAGTGATATTATAAGAACAGCACTTAAAGGGTGATGACGCCTATGAAATAACTGTTAAGTTAAAAACGAATAGATGACTGAACGAATCGAAAGATGATGACGATGATGATGATGCTGATGATGACGATGCTGATGACGACGACGTCGACGATGATGATGATGGTAACGATGATTATGAACATCATGATGATGGTGCTGATAATTAGCAAGGGCGATGACGTTTTCAAAGCTTAGGTCACGTGACCTGCCATAATGGCTCATTACAGATACAAAATATTTAAAATGTCCATCCGAAATGACTGTGACTGTACGGTTATCCTTTGCATGAATCTGTCCTGAACCGTTGTCGTTAATCTGTAATTAAAGGATTATTAAACGAAAAAAGTGAGGCGACATGAGACACCTCTAAATATATTTTTTCTTATAAAATAAGATGTTACCCAATTTAGGACAGATGTGGTGCCTACCTGATAAAGCAAACAAGTGAACACATTTAAACTGATTAAGCTTGCACAGTGCACACATTGTCAAATTAATACGAAAAAAACCCACCTTTATAGTCGACACAAAAAAGCCTGTTTAGTCACCCTTTTTCTGGACATTCGAAGATTAAACGATGTACAGACCAGTTCATTCATAAGTTAAAAAATAAATTTTATTAAATTCTACCCTGATGTACAATTAATGGAAAATAAGAAAATCTCATTGATCAATCCACCGGACTGGAGTGGCATCTGTGCAGTTCTATTTATATTGCCTAAATACCGTGGCGCTTCCCCCATCCTCAGTCACAGAGGTGTAAAAATAGGTCTGCCTGAACAGGGTTAGAGAGCACCTCAATGTCTTCAGCAAGGATCTATGTACTCTACTAGTACTGATAATGAAGAGGAAAACTGATATATACCCGCATAACGATTTCAGAGTGCGCATTTCAACAAGCATATCTCGAAATTCCTTTTAAACAAAAGTTGACAAAACAAATTACAAATCTAAAAGGTTTGGTTAAGGTGGCCCACAACAGTTTCAAGCAGTTTCCACTCTTATTGATACCGCCGAAGAACAATATCAAACAGCTGCCCAACAAATGGTGAGCAAATAGTGTTTCTTTCCGTGACATAAGGGGAGCAGCGTTGGCGCAGTGGTGAGAGCGCACGCCTTCCACCAATGTGTCCCGGGTTCGATTCCCGGACTCGGCGTCATAAGTGGGCTGAGTTTGTTGGTTCTCTACTCTGCTCCGAGAGGTTTTTCTCCGGGTACTCCGGTTTTCCCCTCTCCCCAAAAACCAACATTTGATTTCATTTGATTTATTTAGAGTTGATTTGATTTAGTCTCCCCGATTAGTAGAGCATCTGTGCTCGGCTAAATACATTTGAGACTTAAATAAAGTGATTATTATTATTATAATATGTCAGCAAGACAACATTAAAGCCTGTCAAAACACTGTTAACAAGCTCGCAGTTAACGCGCTTTTTTAACTTTGACTTGTGGCGACAAGTATGTCAAGGCACAACGTTTGCCAAAGTACAGCGATAGCTTAACGAAGGCTCAGAGCCACCTTAAACTGCAGAACATTCAAGGTAGCCCTGACAGGAGGGGTATTTTCAATAGCTTAATCGGATGCTACGGTAATTTGTTATGTCGATAACATGAAAATGACTTGTTTACTAATGCAGGCATTTGCCAGACACCATTTAGATTGCATCCTATGAAACGAAGAGCTCACGCATACTTACATACATAAACTTTATTTATAGACGGTAAAAAAATTCATTGCAAAAATTAAAATAAAACTGATTTACATGTTTGTCGAGTGGGAGTACGAGGTTTACATTAGGCGATTGATTTCGCCATTAAAATATTGAAGGATCCCATTGCTCCGCTGTAGAAAAAACTGCATTTGAGGTCATCAGTACGGGGATTGGAAAAGGGAATTTATATTCCTTATCCTTTAGTTCGTAGTTTGTGTTGAATGGTGAAAAGAAAGACTTTGAAAACACTCCGGAGTTTTGTTTATTTAAATCATTCGGCTATCAAAACGTAAACTCTAGTAAGGGCTGAAAACTATTGCCAGTCACCTTAATAAGAACTGTTGATAATTGGGCTGTGACTAAAAGTGGGACGGGGACGTGGGACTTGGGACGCGAGGACACGGGGACGCGGGGACGTGGGATTCGGGGACGCGGGGACATGGGACTCGGGGACGTGGGGACGCGGGGACGCGGGAACGTGGGACTCGGGGACGTGGGACGCGGGGACGTGGGGACGTGGGACTCGGGGACGTAGGACTCGGGGACGTAGGACTCGGGGACGCCGAGGCGTGGGACTCGGGGACGCGAGGACGTGATAAACAAACAACACCCGAATTTTCCGCTGAATTTGCAATTTACAGTTCTCGGTGGTTAAGAGAAAGGTATTACATGATGGAGTTTGTCAGCAGACCAGTAGCCATCGTCCTTGGTCTACCGGATATGTTTGCTTGCCTATTTTACCGTGAGAGCCCTGGGAACACCATAGCTTCAGCGCAGGGGATCTTATACCTCGTGGGCAGCCACGGAGGACTTTCCTGGTAAGTAACTGTGTTTTCTTGTTTTCTTGGACAACAGTTTTCCTGAAGTAAACATCAGCATCGAAAGTAGCAAGCATAAGGCACGGATGTCAAAGGATTAACAAGAAAACACAGTTGTAAAACGATTAAATGCCATTATAGTCTGGTGGCTTAACGCAAAATTTGAGACGGATCGTGACATAGCGGACAAAAGTGCCAAGCTTTGTATGCAGTTTCCTTGGGATATGAGTATTAAATCTGGGATGGGTGCCCAAGAAGAAACTTCTCCTTAACGACTATAAACTGGGAAATGTTTTTCATCTTCACACTGCTTTGCGTGGTAACCAGGCTTTTTGTTTCAAAATAGTATTTTTGGCAGTTTTGAAGTGTAAAATGGCTAAAAATTAATGCAAGGATTTCCCTGAATAATAATTGCTTTTTTTATTATATAAAATGTTTCAAATGTTTGCCTAGTTACCAAGCAATTGTTATTTTTATATATATTGTAAGCCCTTTACAAAGTCTGTTAGGCAATTAAAAGATAATATAATGAACATTAGGATTTCTGTGAAGCTTTTATTTCGAAGGCCATCCAAATTATGCTCCTTATTGTATAAATGCATATTACATAAATGTGGGTGGTTACCAAGTTACACTTTTGAGGGATTGTTTGCAGCACAGGCCAACCAAGCGTATCAGTTGTCCTTTCGATCTGTATTTCATCATAATAACCAATATATGTTATTGTGAGTAGCTAGACATGGGACAGGTACTTTATTACATAACGTTTTCGTGACACGTTAATTTCGCGAATGTTGCGATTTTGAAAGATTTGCAAAATTAAAGTGACACAAACAATAAGTGTCGCGAACATAACATGACGCGAAAATAACTGAGGTGACTCTCTGATGTCAATAATACTTACTTACTTATATTTTAATCCTCGTAGTCTTACGACCGTACAGTTAGATTAGCAATAAAACGTTCAACATCTTGATCATCCTCGTTATTATTATTTTCTTCCTCTGCTGAAGGTCCTCATCATTATTATTTTCTTCCTCTGCTGCCGGCAGCATTTCTTTTGAACAGTCCTCAAACCGTCCATTTACTGGCTCCTTGTCGTGCTGTTCTGCTGGCTGCTTGAACCTCTCAGTGGCTTTTACGGTTGTTAATAAAATGATGTAGTTTTAGTTGAGTCAAGGACAAGTTATAAGTTAAGTCTTAATCAAAAACGCGAAATTAAAGTGATTCGAAATCGGAAAATTTCCGTAAAATTTCGATATTGAGTGTCGCGAAATAAGCGCCTCGTGAAATCGCGAAATAAACATGTCGCAAAATAGTTGTCTGCAGTTATTTCTATAGTAGGTCTAGATCAGCATATAGCTGCCCAGTTTTAAGCCTACTTATTAAATACATGAAGTATGTATGTATGATAATCGTCGAACATAAGTTTGGCGTGTCGATAATGTAGAAACACGATACTCGACTCGAGTACCGATCCATGCAAAAGTAAAATAAAAGTCAATACCTCTATAAGTTTTCAACGCTTTCGGAAAAGAACAAAAACAGATTGTTGTTTCGGGGCAGTAAAAGTCGTGCTGAGTCAGTACCAATGATAACATGATAATTACGAAAGCGAGCTTTTACCTGATCAACTTCAAACAACATTAATTTACAGAGATTCTGTAACTTGTATTGGATTTAAATCACACAGTTTCATTTACAGACATTTTATTTTAAAGTCCACGGACCATAAAATCTTTGTAAATAGTAGATTTACAGACTTTCTTCCCACATTTTAAAAAGTCTGTAAATTATAAGTCTTTCCTCTTATTATAGGTCGTAGAATTTTACAAACATTTTATAAGGACGTAGACAAAGAAACTCAATAAAATGTCTGAAAAATCAGTAAATTTACACAGATTTTGTTTTTAACTGAGACAAGTACCAAGTCTATATTTATAGACCTTTTATGGACTCTGTAAATGGTCCAGATTTTCCAGTCTACTTGGAGGAACATTGGCTGGAGTGACATCTGCCATTGCTAATTCATTCTGAAAAGGAAAGATATATTCGGTCTCATGGTACGACACATCAAAATTGTATACCTCATATAATTTGATAGCTTTAACTCATTTGTTTGTTTAATAGTAGATATTTATCTCCATTTTCAAGGGCAATCTTACGTTAAGCCAGATTAGGGGTGGAATTTTTACTCCTTTTTTAGAAAATTATTTTAACATTGTATATTGTAAGTATACTGTACATTAACTTTTATATATGTATATATTTTAATTTCATTTCTAATATATCATTAATTAAGAGGGCCACAAGTTTATTAGTTATTTAACTATTAAGTGTTACCCTCTATAAATAAAGTTTTGATTGATTGATTGATTGATTGATTGACTGACGTAGTTTGCAGCTCAGTGTTTGAACTTGTACGTTTACGTATACCCACCGACAATATATGGCTGATGTATCGCCACCTTTCACGCCTTAACCTTTTCAAATCCTTTAACTTTAAAAAGATGCTCGCGACCTTCACTAGGAATATGCGTGAAGTAACTTGAGGAGCCTAACCTTGATATATAATATAGGTTAAGCAGTATAGTCTTGTCATGTTTTGTCATAAATGCCTTAATAGGACAGTTCAAAACCTGTTTTGGGAAAGGAACTTATAACAAAAAATGAACCCTGGGAAAGGGAAATAATAGAATTGTGAACAGACTTACGCAATAGGGTCCTGCATCACCGCGTGGCACTTTATAGGATCTAAACCTTAAGGAATAAGAGTGTTAATTTCCAGTAAACACGCCGCTGTTGCCTCATGACAAAAATGATGATGATGATGATGATGGTGAAGTCAAAGTTACACAAAACTGCTTAGCCATTAAAAACGCAAGATAATGAACGCTTCTGTGTTGCCACCATGTTTTCAAATTTAGCGCCAACTTGTACCGGTAGCTTATTTCGTCTAGCAATGTTGGATTGTGTTTTGCCACTACCTCAACATTCACATCTAACAATGTTAGATGTGGGATCTAACTTTGTTAGATAGTTCGGCCAGGGATTTTTGAAGGCGTTTTTCTGGCAGCCGTGCATTATTGATGAAGTTAAAATGGAATTTTTTTCCATACCGTTTCGTCTTTCTTATACACTAAAAAAACGTAATAAGAAAATAATGACGACTTATCAACATAGTTTCCTTGTAATGCGAAAAGAGAAGTGTTCATCCTCCTTGATGTGATTAACAGAGGGTCACAAAACTCGTACCTTGTTGCAGTTCCTAGCAAAGGAGGGAAGAAAGAGAAAAAAAACCCAAATAAGTCAGGTAAGGTTTAGTGGGGATCGAAAAGACTGCAATATAAACCAAGCTATTTACCTTTCTTGCGCTGCAAAACTATGATTATAATCAGCACAATGATGATCGCCCCAAGTATTCCAATGATCACCAACAAAACGGTGTTACAGGAACAATTACACTCTGCGAGTAGAACAAAGGAAACTAACATTAGTATATCACAAAAGATAAAAATAAGTTTCAATAAGTTAACCAAATGTTTTAGAATACCAGCAGAACCTCAATCAGGTAATTGCATCATAAAGCAGGATATTATTTCAGAAAGCCTTAACCGTGCTTTGTTCTCTTATAATGCGCGCAAGCAAGTGACGAGAGCACGAAACAAGTAGGAAGAGGGCTCGTGCTTCTAACAACATCTTGAGTGCTCAGTTCTCGTCACTTTCGTAAATGTCTTAAAACAGAAGATACACGGTTGAGGCTTTTTTATCTGCTTTATAATATACTTTTTCCCACATTTGTAGATAAATGTGTTTCAATTTGTGACAAAACTGAGCAAATGAATGGCGTCACTAGTCATACATGCCACGTCCACACTGTGTCTTGTTCTATAAATTCTTTTTAACGGGCGGCTAAAATCGTTCAATTAAACAAAAAAAGCAGCACTTATCGTTCCCTTCCCATCAGTTCTGTGATATCACTGAACTATTTCAATCGAAAAGCTTATTTTTGGGGGTTGTGAAAAATGCCAGATTTATAACGATTTTGAAACTGCACGGGTAGAAAAATGGCGTCATCCGCGTGCTTTTCTTTCCTTTCACAAGACACAATCGATTCCACTGAAAAGATGCGCGAGCTTTATATAAATGGTAATATTGCACATATCACATAGTCCAAATGTGGTCATGGTGCACTGAATATTCCTCGTAAGTACACAACAGGTATCTTGCATTAGCATATGCCACACAAGTGAATAGTGCTTTTCGCGCGCTCTGATTGGTTAACTCGGAGGTGATTAGCAAGTACTAGCGACCTCTGAGCAATCGCTCGTCGGTATATTGTCACACATAGAGTAATGTTTTGGTCCGCTAATTCAGCTTCTGTGGTATATACTAAAACAATTATTCACCTCAGTGTCGGTGAAAGTGGTGGATATTTACCTCCACTTCGGTGAATAATTGTTAATTATTATTCAACACATGGTTACACTGTCCAAGTATGATCATGGTGTACTCGATGTTTGTCGTTCGTACTCAACAGATATCCTTCAATATACGTAATTTCCTTTCTCTGCCATGAAATTGCTAAATGTTTCCTTATTATCAATGTGTTGAATAACAGACCAACTATCCTGCTCAATCTTGCTCAATAGCCCCTAAAGTATCAGCTGGTATTCCACGCGATTTCGCATCAAGTTTTACTTGACTTTACTTGACTTGACTTGACTTTACTTACTTTACTTTACTTGACTTTACTTGACTTTACTTGACTTTACTTGACTTGACTGACTTGACTTGACTTGACTTGACTTTACTTTACTTTACTTTCCTCTCCTCTCCTCTCCTCTCCTCTCCTCTCCTCTCCTCTCCTCTCCTCTCCTCTCCTATACTCCACTCCACTCCACTCCACTCCACTCTACTCTACTCTACTCTACTCTACTTTACTTTACTTTACTTTACTTTACTTTACTTTACTTTACTTTAACTTTACTATAATTTAATATACTTTAATTTAATTTTACTTTACTTCACTTCAGGCAAAAGTCAAATGAACTCAGGGCACCCTCAATATATGTTATCTTTGCATGAGATACCTGGTGCTCCTCCTGCCCCAGTGGGCGTCGGTGAACTGGTTGACATTGAAGAAGTCCGTTTTATGGAATTGGAAACCACACTAAAATCGCCAAATTTGCCATCATAGGCAGCGTCCTTCAGAGTAGATATTACATCGTTTTCACCAACACTCTGATTGAATCCCAGAACCAGATCAGCGACCAGCGGGTCAATAAAGTTGTTGCTGTTGTCGCTGCCACACCTGCCAGTAGAACGAGAAATCTACAGTTCTGAACAAAACTATTTGAGAAAACAGGTCTCTTTGAGTTTGGAGTCCAAAATGCTTCACCAATAAGTGTGTCAACAATATTTTTAAAGTAACTTCTCCTCTCTGCCCCCTCCCCCTATTCAATGTTGAAGTTTGGAAGCAGCCTTTGGTAGGGAAACTTGGTATCCGGAGAAGAAGGGGCTTTGAAACTCATTGCTGATTGCATGTAAAAACGGCTTCTAGACTCAACACTGAAACCTTTCAAAGTGCAAAATCAAGGGTAACTAACTGTTTGTTTCTTTGGAATAACATGTGATTATTATCATTGTACGTCCTTACTGGTTCCAAGACCAGAAGCCTAAGGCTTCCTTTAGAGGTTTTTATGACCAACAGAGATTCTGGTAAATAGCTTAGTTTATTTTGCAGTCTTTTCGATCCCCACTAAACGTTACCTGAGATGTGTTACAGGTCAGACCAAAGCAGCAGCAACCGCGTTCTATACTCTGTGGGTTTGTAAGTTTGTGGTTTTGTTGAGTTTGTAAGGTTCTGTTGTAAGTTTGTGGGTTCGTTAACGTCACCTGCAGGTTTCAGTTTTTAGTGCATGGTCGTCTGAACTGAGGGAGATGTTGAACACACAACCAGTGTGGACTCTTCAATTATTTATGGTTGGTGGCACGGTCACGACATTTCTCTCAGCTCTCAGTTACTCTTAGCAATTGAGCTAACTGTTCTGTGGTTTGGAATACGTAAAGGGCCTTTCAAATTCGGGTTTAATTGCGATGAACAACAACAAATTCATTTGATGAGAAAGTCGCTTCAGACCTTTCTGAAATGGGAAAATAAATTAAGAATATTAAACAACAACAAAAACTTACCTAGTTTTGATGTCGATATTGTTAAGTCCCAAATGCTCAAGGCTTTTTTCAACCTAAAAAGACGTGGAAAGGATGGGTTGAAAAAAATGAGAACGCTAACATTTAACAATTATCCTGCGAAATCGCGCGAGATACCGCCTGATACCGAGACCGTCAGTGCATTGATGACAACGAACAATTTGCTGGTTTATTGCAGAAAACTTAAAGAAACGGACTGAAAAAAATAATATAGCCATTCTTCACAACAATGTGTTCAAAGGAAGAGTGATTAACAAGAAGGGTTCTAGAGACAAACATGAAACAGTTGTGTGTTGAAGTTCACATGCAAACTCTACGTGTCGGAGTAAAGGCCTAGCTCAAGGAATCATGGCACCGTATATTCCAATGCACTCTAAGTTTAAGCAGGGCAAAAAGCTGTGCAGGGCAAGTGTACTGGATGTATATCAATCGATGAAAAGTGACAAGTACAGACTTCTCCTACCTCCCTACGAAAATCTTGTTCTGGAAAACTGTTGCAATCTTTATTTGTGATGGTCAAAGTTATCAGCCAGGTCACAACTGTGGTTTCTTGTACGAAAGAAGACATTAATTTACAGTAATCATACAAAAAGGTAGCGAGTTTCATCTGAATAGTTTACTATCAGTGGTCACGTTATTTCGCATTTTATTCTAGTAGAACTTTTCGTTATAACGAGGATTTTCCCGGTCCTAAACACTATGGTCCTGCAGGCATCTCCGCACTGAAATGATAAGGAAGCTAACCTGAAGGCATATTGCCTATCAAAATTCACCCGAAGAAAATTATTACTTAAGACATAATCTCTCTACACTATAAAAACAATGTGATGTAGACACTAGCCAAAAGCTTAAAAACAAACACGACGCAAGCATTAAGAGCCTGTTAAGTATCGCTCGTTGAGCTTATCCAAGTTTGTACAAGTGGGGCTAAACATGGAATGAAATGAGATCAAACTGAAAACAGCTAGTTAATTTTAACTCTAACCCTAACATCTTTACTCCATTATTTTTATTACGAATTTACGACGGAAAAAAATGGAAATCTCTGAGATTTTAGTGGTAACACTTTTGACAATTATTTCTAAAGTAATACCAGACTACCAACCTATTCATCAGCATTTCATTTAGCTGTCAAATATTGCCTTCGTCGTATATACTTTATGTTGTAGCCTATGCAGTGCTTTTCTCTCGAATCTCAAAACCTGAAATTGTTTTTTCCTTTTAACATTCATAGCAAGTTTTACGTGCAAAACTCTCACCTCTTGGTGTCGTTGGAGTTGATGTGGCAGGGCTTGTCGGTTCTACTATAAGGCAAGTACTTATTAGCGATAAAGCAAATATTCATTAGCTCTAAAGAAAGGCCAAGGCAAATTAGCTGTAAAGCATTACTTATCAGCAACGAAGCAAGAATTATCAACGTATAACACATACTAGTTATGCAACGCTTTCGAGTGGTAAACCGTGGAATATCTCACGAGTCACTTGTATTTTCTTGGTATACACATGAGCCTTTATACTATTTTATACCATGCCATAGAAAATACAGTGGCCAGCAAGGCCAGCATAAGCGGGAATCTGAACGCACGATTGGAAGGTTGGGTGTGATACCGTTGAATTGCATTGATCGATGGGAAGGTTCGATGGAATACTGACGAATATACAACGGCTTTCCTGCATTCTGATTGGCTGTATTTTCTATGGTATGGTATAAAAGTACTTATATCTATTAGCTCGAAAGCAAATATGTACAGTATTAGCTACAAAGAAAGTACTTATAAGCTATAAGGCAAGTTCTTGTTGGGCTACGATTTTTATGTTGAACTTCGTGGCCATGCCATCACAAATCGTTGAGGTAGAACCGGAATAATAGTGCTCTCCCTGAAAAATATTCAGTAATAGAGATAGGAAGTGTTGTAAAACTCGAAAGACATACCATTGTTGATGAGAGGACAATTTTCTTATAATAGCATTTTATAACTTACCAACAACGATGCACTGGGTTATATTGATAGGTGTTCCTAAACTGTTACTCGCAGAGCATGTGTAACAGCCGGTGTCATCTGACTTTGCATCAAGAAACTTAAGCTCGTTCCCTGTGGATAAGACAGTGCCTCCACCTTCTTTCTCTGTGTACCATACAATTCTAGGTTCAGGGTTTCCGTCTACAGGACAAGCAAGAGTTTCTGAGCTGCCTCTGCGTAGAGTCTTGTTCTGGCCACTGTCTGTAGCTGTTGGAGGGTCTAAAACGTGAGAAATGCATTGATGGCTGAATAGAGATAGAGTAGACTGAATGAATATCGCTGAGTAGTTTAGAGTAACGCGTGACAAAAAGTAAAATAATAATAATAATAAGTTTACCACAACGACAAATAATTGCAAGTGTTAACCATTGTTTTTCTCCATTAGTCGTTCATTTTTTTCTTGTCCTGTTATATTTTAATTTTGTAATGGTTTTTCTATATTTAGCACTAACTACAGGTAGCGCTGATAGTTGCTATTTCGGTAGTTGTTTCGTTTTAACCTCCTTTGATTTTATCTCTGTTGTTGTTTAGTTATGTTTCGCGTTCTATGTTTGCTCTTACTCGTTAATTTGTCGTTACGCTAAAAGGTGACTTAAGGAAAAGTTTGCTTGGGGTGGCCAACTGGAAATCAAGCGTCAAGATCTAATACCTCGATTTCAAATCAATGATGTAGAGCAGCTGATTTATAAGAGAGGGAATGAGACCAAATGAGCAAAACCGCTGCCGCGACAGTATGCTGAAAGAGTGAATTTCACTTCGCTTAAAACAGGTAATCTAAAATCAAAGGGCTCCTATAATGAGCAAACTCGTGGACTGCATTAGTTAAGTGATATTAGTTGTCTGTGCAACAGAGAGCAACAGTTTAAAACCTTATAATAAAATAACTGCAAAATATTAAGCCTAAAATTTACCTATGTTTGAGCTGTGATGTGCAGCATGGCTTTTCACGCGAATATTGCTGCGTTCTTCTGTCAGGAAACATTACTCAGCGCTCCGTTGCATTTTATCATAGGTGTCTGCAATCGGTTACAGTACATGAATGTCTTTGTTTTTCGTAGGATCTGTTCCTTTTACTCCAGACAAAACCATCACGTGTATTGTTCCCTTGATCTGTATAACCTTCGTTAACCTGTTTAATATCTTGATGGAATTTTTGCTTTTTCACTTAGCACTTTTCGTGATCGAAACACAGCGACTTAACTAGTTACGTTGTTCTGGATATCTATTTAGCAGAAATGGCACAACCTACGTAAAAATGCAGGTGCAATCACAGCACAAGCAATATCACGATGCAAAATACAATGAATGACAGCTAATATGATTTTTTCAAGGCTTTCTTTTAAACACTGGTAAAATTGCTTGCGCGACTGTGAAAATACACTCACATTGCACATTAATAGCTGTTGTTTTACTGCATCTGCCACATGCGTTACTTGCCACGCAACTGTATTCTCCTTTAAGAACTCTGTTAATTTTCGGTAATGTCCAAGTCCCACCATTCTTTCTTACTTGATCCCTTGCATCAACCCAGGAGACAACTGGAGCTGGATCACCAGTCACGTTGCAGAGCAGTGTCACGTTGTCGCCCTCTTTGACGACCCTCCTTGGACTCACACTTGTCACTGAAAAAGGACCTTTGAAAAATGCAAGAAAATCCCGTTTAAAGTGATACGTGAATCTTCCGGTGATACATAAAACGCACCCCTCAGACGAACGGACCCCATCAAGGACGGCAGCCTCTGAGTTCCTATAAGCTCTAAATTTCAGTGGCGGGGATAGTGTGGCAGCCCTATTGTTTTAGGCCTAGGGTTGTTTGTTTATTTGTCTCACCTGAAGAGTGGTCTCCAATCACGTGATACATTGTAAGAGCCGCGAAGGGACTCATCAAGGGTGGCCATGTGCACGTGCAAAGGAAAAACAACATTAGTTTTCAAATTTACCTTCAACAATGACACTGGCGTTGTTGCTTGCTCCAGTTCCAATGGAATTTTCAGCCACGCACCGGTGCATGAACAGACCACGAATGTTTAACCACAATGTGAATACTCCAGAGCCAATCATATTTGCAATCACTTCACCATTTTGATACAGTGTATAATTCTCCACTTCAGGGTTGGCGGTACCAGCTTTGCAAATAAACTGCACCATGTTTCCTGCACAGACTTTGCCACCTGAAATACTCACATTTAACACGACATCTTTTGGCACATCTGCAAAAAAGAAAGAATAGGCAGCGTGATTTAATATATGAATGACGTATAAACAGTGTGCAAGTGTGTGCATTGCATTAACATGCTCAAAACTAGCAACTGGCAGGGTGAAAAGTTGTCTATCGTATCTTGAGTTAAAAAGGCAGAACCTTACACTCCATTAGTCCTTTCCCCATCATCACAGGAAACCGCATTAAAAATTATAATTTCGGTATCAGGGGCGGATCTAGGGAAGGGGTGCAGGGGGTGATAATATGTCAAATTTCCCCCTTTTTTCTTATTTCTGACCACAGCAAGACTTCAGGAAGATGTATAAAGTCATGAAAAGAGGAGAAGGCTTTGCTGGATATATTTTATCTGAGAGGTAAAATTCATTGTTATCAGAGTGACACTTCTTGTATCCTTTTGTCTTGCCCCAAAATTTATCACCACACTGGAAGCTGAACAGTTTAGAAGTTTGGTTTGACACCCAGTACTGTCTCAATGTGTAGGTTTCGTGTTCTTTCTTTTTAATGAGTTTGATTGTTCTGTTTACATTTTGCATTATCTTTCTTTTATCCAGTGTTTCTTCACAAGAGAATGAAAATGTGACGAACGCAGTCATTGAAGCAGTGGTGGCTGATCAATGTGGAGCTGACAACTGTCCTTGGTCTCCAGCAGAAATGAAAAGTATGTCAGTATTAAGTGTATGTCAGTATGTCAGTGTTTCAGACAAGATTTTACGTAATGCTTTAGTGTCAACTTTGAACTTGGAATATTTTGCCTTATTCAATTTGGTGCTGCTTCACAGATGTTGTTAACGGGTAAGTTTAAGTCTGCAACTTAGGCTATCCGCCTGTAGAAAGGATTTATTTTTGCTGCCATTTTTATTGTTCTAAGAAAGTTTTCAAACTTGGAAACCTCTGAAACGTTTAACATAACATAGAAATAAACTTGAAAAGGACCATAAGTCAGAATGAAAACTATCACTATAAGAATAATAATTATTACTATTATTTGAGAGTGAATATATGAAAATCCTTTATTTGATCGTAGAGGTCATGGGTTCCAGATAAGAGGGGGGTCTCGGGTCAAAAACCCTGCAAGGTTAGCTTCATGACCTAACAAATTTGGTAGTTCGCATCCTGCCTTACAAGCTTATCTGGAACCCTGCCCATACAATTTGTTTTCAGGCCTTATATTCAGTACTGCTCAAGTAGTGTCCATAACTGTGATCATTCGAGCTACAAACTGACTAACTACATTGTAGGTCTCTTGAAATGTTGTGTGACTTGTCACGCAACAGCTGGCTTCAAATTCAGCTGTAGGCCTCGAACATATAACAAAGCTTAGTTCAGGGTTCCAGATAAGATTTTTAAGGCAGGGTGTCAACAAGAAATTCCATTGGGTGAAATTTCCAATGCTGGAGCACTGCTTAAAAAAAACAAAAACAAAAAAATATAAAAAAACTTAAAAGTCAAAACCTCACATACATAAAACAACCATGTGCTTTTGTGTTCACAATTGCTATTCCGCATATATTTGAAGCACCTCTTCAATTCCCACAACCTCAAGCACACTCAAATGTTTGATACGGCATCAACTCCCAAACCTCAATCGAGCGCATTTTAGCCAACTTGAGATTTCTTCTGGTATATCGATGTTACCGGTATATTACTGTAGGTAATTTGTATGTATACACATGGAATACAATGATGCCTCCTCAGGTTTTGGCCTCCTTGCAGGGAAACTATTATTATTATTATTATTATTATTATTATTATTATTATTGAAGCTGACAGATATTTTATTTTTATTTATTTTAGAAAATTACGAGGAGACTTTCTTTATTGAAAACCATACCTTGTCTGAGGGGGAAAAAAAGCAACAATTAAAAAGGCCGTAACATGGGATCACACTAGCTCCGACGAATCAGATTATCTGAGGATGAAATGGTAGCTGCCTCCATGGTTACTTAGTGAAGAAGTTGACATGGGAGAGGAGTGCCCTCCAGAGTGTTAAGAAGGCATTGGATGAGGCATACGTCAAAATATTTGTCTCCAAGAGTAAGGGCAAATGTGCTGCCAAGGAAAGTGCATCCACAGCCGTCAGAAAGAAGCCCTCCTGTGAATGGTTTAGGGTGGGCAGTCGGAGTGTCTGCGCCCGAAACGCTTGCAGGAACATCCAGAATGGCAGCAGTAGATCCACCTGCATCCACATCTGCTGTACCACCAAGACAAAGAGACAGCCAAATAACACCTACGTGTAGATCCCATGACCGGTCATCAGTCACAAGTACACCAACTACAAGCAGTTCAATCGCAACTCCAAGAATTCCGAGCCGCATGGCAGCACCAAGGACAATTGCTACACAAAAAAAGAAAGACTGGGCGCAAAACAATTTCCACATCACCACAATATTGATGTGAACTTTTATATTATTGACGTGAAACATTGATTTCCATGGACTAACTGCTTTATCATTTGAAACAACAAAAGCATTGATATGAATTTAATGACCATTTCTCTTTCAAGCACAAAATGCAATAAGGTTTCAAAATTAAAATATCTCTAGTTCTGTGTGGAGAAAATTTCTACTTTATTTTTCATTCTAGAATAAAAGTTTTCTTTTTTGAGAGTTAAAATTTTGATTAAAGATTGCTTTTAAAGGCCAAATATTGTTGGCTGCACTTAAAAACTTTGTTTCAGTTCAGAAATATGACATTGGTGGAACACAATATCCCCAAAAGTATGAACAGTTCATGTTGAAATGGACTCGCATTCATTATTTTATTATTGTATATATACGGAAAAATTTTCACAACTATTACCCTTTTGTTGTGTTTTATTTTGTTTACATTGTTAAGACTTGTAATAAAAATATTGCTATCCCAAGTTCCTAAGGCAAATTGGTGTTTTCATTTAATAATTCAATTGGTGTCTCTAAAATATGGAGTCTCTAAAAGAAATGTTTTCAAGAAAGAAATAATATCGTCCTTACATATCCTTTCCTGCTTTAGTCTGTTTATACTCTGACGGTGAATAAAATCAGGTTTAAACGTATATATTCTGTCACTTTACTTTTCGTTCAACGGTTGGCCCCTTTAGCTTTCCATTTCTGGATATTGTGCTGTCGTGCAGTGAAGCACACAAGAAAAGCCATGCAACATTTGGAACAAATTCGTTGTTCGTCACCTCTATAGTTGGTTTATGACTAGACTGGTAGTTTCTTAGCTTGCCAGGGTAAAACTTGTTCTTCGTAAATACAGTATAATATGTAGTTCCAAGCGAGACCGCTCAAACCTATTGGCACAAGTAGTCACACCATTAAATCCCACTTAAATCGGTGTAAAGCGAGGTTTAAACTAACTTTAAGCCAAGTTTAGTATCTGCCTAAAGTTGGCATGTAAGGAGATTTACGCCAACTTAAAGTTCACTGAGATGTTTTGGTCTCTTTAGGCAAGCTTTAAACGTGAGTATAATGCTACTGTAAAGGTCAGCTTTAAAAAGAGTAAAGACAGCATAAAGCTGCTTAAAGGTGAATTTACAGCAGCTTTAAGCTAGCTTTAACTAGCAGTAAATTTCTTTTTTCATGCTGTGCAGGGCATGGTACAATAACTGAAAATGGATGGTTGAGGACGGGGGATAACAATTCCCAAAAAATATTCCTGCTAGGGAAGCTTGTCTGAAAAAAGGGGTGGTACCCAGAACAAATTATGCAGAGGAATAAAATCCTGCAGACAAGTGCATTCCAAATACATGCACCGAAAATTACAAATTCTGTTTCTATACTAACACGTAACTGGATTGGTTCACCATCTACAAAGAAACCCGAATATTTTTAACACTGTCTCAACGTTGTTTTCCCGAAAATTTTTGACGACTGATTGTCGAAGATGTTTTGACTTCAAGAGATTTTTTTTTTTTATTCATTATTTTCCGCCGTCCGCAGTTCGCTTCATGTCCGCCGTCCGCATCCGCCTTCCGCGTGTGCGCTTTACAGAGTCCCACAAAAATGACGCCATCCAGTTTGATTAGCGGCGTTGAGTCTCGTATCCACTAATTAATTTCTAAGCAGCCGCCATCTAAGTGTTCTGTATGTTTCCACGTTTCAGTTGACTGAAAAGGGCGAAAGACAAAAGCCATATGAAAATTTAAACAAAAATGCACGCGTTTTCAAGACATACCTGTCAAGTATGGTTGGCATGGTTAAAGTGACGACATGTCGAACAAATGTTTGGGAAAAGTTATCACATCTCGTAACATTCGCTTTGTTATGAAATAGTTTCCAAGGTGAATCTCCATCTGAGTTGGAGTTCAGCATGTCTTCCAGTTCCAAAACAATTATTAAGTTTCTCATCCGACAATCTCCAATAAACGTCTTTTTAAACACTTGACCGTGGGTTTCTGTATACTTACTAAAAAATGTTTGAAGCCAGAACAGGCGCTTCCTGTTCCCTAAACCCCCAAGCTAATTTTTAAGGTAAATGCAATAACTGTTCATGCAGCTGGAAACAACTTACATCAAGTGCAAATGTACATATGGTTGCTGCAAACCAACAAACTACATTCGTTAAACAATACTGAATGCGAGGAAGCTACATGTACAATGTAAATTGAATTCAGGGTATCGAAGCCAAGTATCCAAGTTGCTCAATTAATTGCTACAGGAAAAGTCTGAGTGGTTCATATCAGAGTACAAAGTTTCTTAAGACAGGCATTAAATTTACACAGTCTCATACGTGAGAACAGCTGTAAATGTGTTTTCCCTTTTCAGATATTTCTTGCACCCATGTTCCACTTGGACTGGGAAACTCTCCTTTCCCAAAAAGCCGATACTTTTGAACAGGTGGATTTGCCTCAGATGCAACACAAGTGAAATTGACCCACAAAATATCAGAACAGTCTTCGTTTCTGGTTGTGTTAGCTACCAAAGTGACAATAGCGGGTTTATGTACAGAAAAAAATGACCACTGTAAAAAGATTTGTGCTTTAACTTTTTGGTTTCAATAAAACAAAAGCATAAGAAATAATTCACAGTGCAACATTAACAAGAACAGCAGCAACATTCTTATTATAAAATATACATCCTTCTTGTCCAAGAATTAATACAAAAAGCTGTTAACTATAATGTAGTTTATGTTACTATAGGAGTAAAAGGAATATGCCAAAGTTAGTAATTAGCCACGATAACAGAAACACTAATCAAATTAAATTCTAACGCAAACTACAGTGTTATAGATTCCTCTTTTCTAGAGAAAGCCCTACAAAAGCAAGAGGAATGCAAAAATTGTCCCAACTTTTCGTTTAGAGTTGCCTGAGTTCCTAAGAAGATATCTACAATTTACGACTAGACCAGTTAGTCACTTTATAAAATGTTTTGACATAGCACAATTCAGGCATCAATAAATTTATTTAAACAAGCGGCAGAGTGAACAGAAACATGGGATGGCAGTGACGGGAAACGTCCACCACAACTGAAAACTGATTCCACCAGTAAACGAAGAACCACTCGCCAGAAGGGAAGAAAGTCGCTTCGTCAAAATATAAATGGAAAAAAATGCATAAGATGACTCCTCAGGTTTTTCCCTAGTAAAAGGTTGTGGACTTGTTGTATTCTTGGTAGGCTGTACAGTCCCCGAAATGGTTCCGACCCCGAAATGAGCCGCAACCCCGAAATGACCCCCAAATCGAGCCAGAATTGGTCTCAAATTTTCTTTTTGTCAACCCCGAAATGATGTAATCAAATGTGAAAAATGTTATATAAAATGAACGCGCAGTTGAGTGTGTTAATATTAATATTTATGTAATGTTTAATAAATAAGCAGGAGTGTTTTAGGACTTGATAAAACACGAATTGCGAATTTATTGAACGGCTTAAAAACTTTACTGTACATCTGTCCATTCTTACACTAAATTTAGATTTTGGGTTATTTTGACCTAGAAAATCGGATGTCAGATTTAGCCGTGTCTTTATCGGATATAAAGACACTCATTTAAAAATTAATTTCTTTTGTATTTTCTTCATGAATTATTAATGAGGTTTTTTTATTTAGTATATGAACAAGCCTTCATCTTTGGAGCACACGTCACAAGCATAACAGTTGTCGGCGTAATACTGCATCATACCCTTTTATCCTCATAATTCCCGCAGAAAGGCACTTAAAAGTCTTACTGCACTTTGGACACTTTAGACGCTCAAATGAGCGTGGCAACCCTGCTACACGCATGCACTTCTTTCGAGAAAATGATGTTATTGCGCTGTATGTGGTGGGGATTGACTTAAAATCGGCGTTCACCACTACAAGGAACATATCAAAGCTACTAAATGGAAAAATCAACGTAATCTGAAAGCAATCCGAGAGGTCAAAACAAGAGGACGGCAGTCAAAAAGGTGAATTTTTGGAGGTTTCTTGAACGACGTCCGTGGGTGAGATCAAGTATTGGTATTGGCTTTGGTGCAGTGCCGATCTTTAGGTGCATGTAAATGGAGATATTCAGTGTGTACTACAATATGACTGTGACAATCAAGCAAGTTCTATACAAGTTCGAAAATATATTTCTTCCAATCTTAAAGTAAAATTCTCTCATCTGACACACAAAACCACATATATACTTGCTCAAAACCATAAGTGCACTAAATAAAAGAGCGCTATGGTATAAAATGAAAACTCTCGTGAAGGTAGTGTTATTACATCAGCCGATTTTTAACGCCGATTTTTAACGCACCAAAATCAGTATCGTGTAACAAGGTGCACAGGGCGATTTTTATAACGTAACATTCCGTTGCGGTAACATTTTGCAGGTTTTTGAAAATGATTGAAAACCCTGGTTGGTGCGTGTAACACCCCCACAGTTGACTTTTAACGCATCATCGTCCCATTGTCTGCCATATTTGTCGAGCCTGGTCTCAAACGTTGCGGACAATGTTAAGTTAAAAATCGTCTCGTGTAACACACCGTTTGTCGAACTTTGCCGCAACGAAGTTACGTTAAAAGTGGCCTCGTGTGATATGGACTTAAAAGTAGGCGTGTGTAACGTCACGTTAACAGATTTCTTTTGTCCTGAGGCCTGTTTCTCGAAGTTCCCGGTAATTACCCGGCCCGTTAGGCTGTTTTGTTCTTTATTCCAAATGGGAGTTTCAAAAGTTTTTACAATTATACAATAAATTTATCAGCTAAAGAAGCAAAATGGACTTCATTATAGGTCAGAATGCACCCTACTTTTCTTGAGGTTTCATTTTAAAATCTGGTTTTCGGCCCGTTAAGTGTCCGGGACTTTCGAGAAACGGGCCCCTGTTCATCAGAAGAATGTCTGAGCGCAAGTGCATTATGTGCATTATTGACAGCACATATGACAACATTACGCAAAATGCACTGTTCCCGTCAACAGTGACACTTCGAGTGTTAGAAAGGAAGTAAGGTATAAAAATATGGTAAAATGTACAAAGCATTATTCTTAAGCAACTGTTAAATTTGACAAATGGGATAAGGGGGTAGAAATAAAATTAGAACACTCACAGTGTACAACAATGGAGGTATCCCTGGTGGCAGGGCTCCCAACGCCATTATTAGCAGTACACCTGTATTCTCCTTTCTCCTGTCTTCTGATGTTTTTCAAGGGCATTTGGACAGCACTGTTATCAGAAAGTCTTGTCCAAGTGATGTTTGGTGTTGGATTACCATCAGCTGTACAGTTCAGTGTTACATTCTGTCCCTCAGTCACTGTTTGATTACCAGAGATGTGAGTGATGCTCGGTGGAACTACAAACAAAGGCAGTCGTAAGTACATACATCGTTTGCTTAAGGCAAAGAAGTGCTTAGCATTTATTAAAGCTTACTCGTCAAACTCAGAGCGTTGTAAAGTAAGCATCTTGTAAGGGAAAGGGTCCGAAAGGTGGAATTCAACTCAACAAAATTATGTAAATTCCTCCTCCACTACTCAGTACTCAGGAAGGGCAACAAAAGTTTCCAAAATTGTTATAGATCATACACCTTCGATTCTTCTTTACATATATTCCAGTGTTTCTTTACTAAAGATTCTGTTCATAATCAGCTTTTCGAATTAGCATTGATGATGACATCTTATAATAAAATAAATTGAAAGAGAGAATTATTTAACTAAATGACAAAGCCAAAGCTGTTCTCACGCAGTGTTCTCTGGGAAGTTTTCGTACATTTTGGTGTGTTGTTAACAAGTCATGTTAGAGGGGCACCCAGCGACAAGTTTCGGTTGATATCTGTTCGGTGGAGGGTAATTCGCCTTGCGCTTTCCGCGTCGATTTAAGAGCGCACTCGGATTTTCGTAACTAAAACGTGGCCTAAAAGATTCGCAATTGGTAAATCATAGCCCCTGAGGTTTTCGAAAAGGCCGTAATTGCTGTTTTTGGCAGTCACAAACGTCAGCTAGCATCTTCTGAAAGAAAATAATTCCCTAGAAAGTGTGGAACAGTCTATCATATCCATTGCGAACAATGTGACAAAGACTATGTGGGCGAAACGTCTCGTTTATTGGAAACTCGAGTAAAGGAACATCTTTCTACAAACTCGTCAGCTGTTCGTGAACATTGCCACCTCACAGGTCATTCGGTGGATTCCAGTAAAATAAAAGTTCTTGCCACGGAAAGTAACACTTTCAAACGCCGCATAAAGGAGGCAATTGAGATAAAATTACGTAAGCCCTCCTTGAACAGAGACAATGGGTTCGTATTAGCCAGAATCTATGACACTATCTTAGCTCCTTCGGGTCCATTATATAACCCTTCTTAACTTTCAAATTTACATTGTGGCTGACGAAGTTCGGTTGATCCGGACGAAATATTCCACTTTTTTTAAGTCTTTTAATTGTGCTCTGAGTACAGGAAAATTTTTTATATTTTTTTTTACGTTTTAAATTCCCTAGAAAGTTTGTAGAATCCGAACAGATGAACTTCTTCTAGCTTATGAAAACACCACCTTAAACAGACTTCAAATACCATAAGGTACTTCAAAATGCCTTTCTACAGCTTTTGCTTGATTTGGCTCGTTGGGTGCTTTTGATATTAGGGCCAGAGAACAAGGAGGGTCGCACTTCTATTAAATAGTGATGATAGACACTTTTATGATTTATTAATAATATCAAAGTTGTTTTCTTGTTGTTCTTCTATTTTTGCTTTTGGACCCACCACGGTGGAGGGGGGAGGGGATGGTGACTGCTGGAGTTCACTGATGCCTTAGGGGCAAGAGCGTACATTTAAACCATGCTGCCATTCCTTTCTATGTTAGGTCATGGCGTTACCCCTTCCTATCTTTTTTTAAGCCCATGACACCATTCCTATCTATTGTGACTTCATCCACCAATACACTTCTCTCACAAATCATACATTTATATACTAATCTTGATGAAGAAGTCTTTATTAATATAATAATTTAAACAAAGAAATAAAACACAACTACGAATAAATAAGCGACCTAAGCTAATTTTATGAACAAAGAAAATGCATCTATTTATAAAGCACTCGTGGAAAATATACTTGTGGCCACGTGGCCGCAATTCACTTTTCCTCGCAGGTGACAACAAATCGTTTAGTGGTTTTTTAACATTCTGAGAACAAACGTTATCCCATGATAGTGTCCTATCAAACTTATCCAAAAAGTCAGGAACAGAAAACGTATGATTAACAAAGGCATATCGCAAGGCTCTTGATTGTAGACTATCGATATGGCTAAGATATCTTGTATAACTGGCAACTCCCCAAACCTGTATGCCGTACATTAAAAGTGATAATTAAAGTGAATTAAAGAGGACGTGAAAGACATTTATATTGTAACCATGACCGAATGTTACATCTTAAGATGTAATGTCACTGATATCCCTCCTCTCCTGAAACTAAACCAGATTTTCATCGTTTCCCAATGAAGCGTGTTAGACTGCCAATTTCTGTTCAAATTTACGTGGCTGAAGGACCGGTGGCATTTTATCCTAAAGGTTGCAGAGATTTTTACTGTATATAGAATCTTACCTGTAACCTCAATCCGTACATTATAAACCCACTGGTATGAGGGGACTTGAATCCTGAGGCTGAAAGTAGCGTTTTCTCTTTCATTCACCTTGTTGATGATCAAAGTCGAAGATTCTTGATCACTTTGCAATCGGAATCGAGTTTGGAAATCATCCCCATTGCTCATCGTAGTGATTTCTCCAGCACGACCAGGATTTTCTACATATCCAATATACTGTGGATGACTGATGCCATCATCAACAGCAAAAAAAGTGAAACTTATATCTTGACCAGCCAACAGAGTGTAATTCCACCTTAAGGGATAATCAGTAGTTCCATTCCTCACTGGAATCACAACAGTTCGAGCTCCGCTTCTTCCAGGGACGGTTTGGTTCCACGCAGGAGGAGGGGCGGTCCACATAAATATAGCAGCTGTAACTAAGAGTACAAATTTCATCTATTTTAGTATAAGTGAAAGCAAAGAGCAATTATGTGTTTGCTTAGAGGCTCAGTAGGAGTTAAAGTGGTGCTATTCGTCTAGCTAGCTGCACTACGAACATACTCACTAAGTCCCCTATAAGTCTAATCTAATAATCAGCTGCTTACATTGGGGCATACTTGGATGAAGACGGTTCTAAAACAGAATATTGTATTGCTCAAAAAGGACGCTTTGCGATCTAAGATTCTTTGATAGAACACTTCTGCATACAACTGAAAAGCTTTCGCCTGAATCAGGAGTCAAATTCCGAGCGAACGACAATACAGCTTTTTATTATATGACTGGCTTTTACCCGCGTTTTACTGTCTTTTAATAGCGCCCTTTGAGTCATATAATAAATCCTTTATTGACCAAACTTGTTCGGTTAAGATGGCGGCATATTGGCCTCGTTCTTGTGTTTATGGACCTCGATTTTGTCTCGATCCATAAACACGCAACAACAAAAAAAGAACTTGGCCAATATCCCGCCATCTTGACCTCACGCTCGTCCAATAACCCATACATCTTGACCACACTCTTGGGCAATAACCCATATGTACTCAGCTAAATTTTTTTCCTGCAACTGACTGATAACTTGAAATATAAACCATTTTTCGCGATAGTTTTTTTGAAGGTACAGCTAAAACTCACCATCGTAGAGCACCGGACTACCGTGCGGGAGGTCGCCAGTTAAAACCCCCGCAGGACCAACACTATGGGTCTTTAAATAATTGAGGAGAAAGCAGGGGCACCCAACGACAAGTTTCGGTCGACATCTGTTCGGTGGAGGGTAATTCGCCTTGGGTTTTCGGCGTCGATTAAAGAGGGCACTCGGATTTTCGTAACTAAAACGTGACCTAAAAGATTCGCAATTGGGAAATCATAACCCCCGAGGTTTTCGGAAAGGTCGTAATTGCTGTTTTTGGAAGTCAAAAACGTCAGCTAGCATTTTCGGAAAGAAAATAGCTCCCTAGAAAGGTCGTCGAAAGTTCATTTCAGCTTCCATTTTCTCAAAGAAAGATTTTGTTCCCTACCATTTTCGGGCAAGTAAACTTTCAGCTAGGGAATCCGAACAGATGAACTTTTTCTAGCTTATGAAAACATCACTTCAAACAAACTTCAAACACCACAAGGTACTTAAAAATTCCTTTCTACATCTTTTGGTTGATTTGGCTCGTTGGGTGCCCCTGAGAAAGTGCTGCTTCTGTAATGACATCTGCAAACGGTTAGACTTTCTAGTCATCTCGGATATTCTTGTGGGACGTTAAAGAACCCACACCACTGTTCGAAAAAGAGAAGGGGACGTAGACCCCGGTGATGTGGTAAATCTTCATGGATTGTGGGAATGGGCAGTGAGGGCACCTTGCATGGGACCTAGGAGTCCCGTTCGTGTCTACCCAGTAAAAGCTAAAAGCCAAAACCAAACCAAAACCATTTGTAACAATAACCGTACCATCGGCCAAATTTCCGACGAAAATCTGTTTGGCTGTCAAGAGAAGTAAATGGTGCTGCATCTTTGCCGCGTTCTTGTGGAAGTCTTCACAATATAATAAACAAACACCGAACACCGAACCATTAGGAGGCACGGGGAAGCACATACTGCTTTCTTTAAATTGAGCGTTTTGTAAATTGTGGTTGCGTAACATGTGTTGTCTTGACTCCGTGACAAACCTACTGAATCTCTTAAATGATTTCAACGCTTGTTCTGGTCTAGAAATCAATACTACTAAAACAGAAGCGATGTGGTTGGGTCAATGGAAAGAAAGAACGGACACTCCCTTCGGTTTTAAGTGGCCAAAAGAACCTATCAGTGCTCTCGGCATTTTCTTTTCCTACAACCAAGCTAACGCTGATTCTTTAAATTTTGGAGAGAAAATAAAAATCCTGGAAAAAAACTCTCAAAATCTAGAAACGAAGAAATCTTACTCTGTATGGAAGGATCAATATAGTCAAAACACTCGGCCTATCAAAGTTGATTCACGCGGCGTCTGTGTTAACTGTACCTGATCACTTCATACAGGAAATCAGTAATTTATTTGGGAGGGAAGCCCCCTAAAATTAAAAAGAGCACTATAATTGAAGAAAAAAAGATGGCGGGCTGAAAATGTGCGATTTCAAGATTATGGAAAAAGCACTCAAACTAGCGTGGATCAAAAGAATTCAAGAAAAGATTTTAAACTATCGCTTCCTGGAAAATTTAACCAAATCATGCATAAACATGGCAGTCTTGCTTTCCTGACAAAATGCAACTTCACAACCAATACACTTGCCAATGAAAACCTTCCATTATTTTACGAAAAGATTTTAAACTATCGATCCGAGTTTAAAATAAGAACATTCTAATAGCTGAAAAACCTATACATTGGTTTGACGCCGGTATTTCTAAGATCAACGATTTATTAAAAGAACAAAACAATTTTCTAAACTGGTAGGAGTTTCGATCTAAATTTAATCTGAATGTACCCTTCACTCAGTACTACCCTTTAATTAACGTAATTCCTGCAATGTGGAAAGCATACCTTAAAAACCCAGTTACCCCTCAAGCGGATGAAAACAACGCCTCTGCCTTAGCCCCTAACTACCAGATCCATTAATTCCGCCCTTCTGAAAACCGTTTTCGTTCTTCCAACTGCCGAAAATAGAATACTCCGCCATGGTTTTACAAGAGACAACATCA
This sequence comes from Pachyseris speciosa, assembly GCA_016490735.1. Classification (NCBI taxonomy): domain Eukaryota; kingdom Metazoa; phylum Cnidaria; class Anthozoa; order Scleractinia; family Pachyseridae; genus Pachyseris; species Pachyseris speciosa. The sequence goes on from JAEMWC010000495.1 coordinate 349,695, forward strand.
AAAATGTATATCTACTGCCATTCGCAATAACAAACGAAGTTAAGACAATAATGTTCCAATATAAAGTGATCCACAACGTGCTTCCTACCCGCGCTACACTTTTTTCGTGACGGCCTTCTAGACAATGTTAGCTGTAATTTCTGTAACGACAAAGAGCAAACACTGAACCACTTGCTGATTAACTGCGCTTCCGTAGTCGGTTTTTGGACTTCCTTCCTAGTTTGGTAGAACACAAAAACTAATGAAAATTTAATTATAAATCCGAGTCACATATTGTATGGTTGGCATGAAAGGACAAAGCATTGGTGGATACTAAACTACTGTTTATTAATTGCTAAATATCATATTTTCTGCGCAAGCCTTCGCCGAGATGATTTAGATTTTCAAAACTATATTCCCATTATACAAGAAAAACTTGAAACGTTAAAAGAGATCGCAATTGCAAAAAAAGCTCTTTCTAAATTTCATCGCACTCGGGCCATTCTACTCTAAAATTAATTTACTGTCTTTTCATTACATATTATCTTTGTTAGTGGCATTATACTCTTTACATCGTCGTACGTGCTTTCTTGTTAGTATTTTATTACTTTTGTAATCGTTTCTTTTACTTTGTTGTTTCAGTGTTGATGATGTGTATTTGTTGTTTCAATTTGCAAATAAATTTACAAAAAAAATAAATAATAATAAAAAACATGTGTTGTCTTGTGAAGGAAAGTTATGAAGGGAGAAATAATAGTAGCTATAAGCCCTGGATTGTTACTCCTTCTTGTTTTTATACCCAGCAAACATTCTTTTATGTATTTTTTGGGTCGACCCAAACCAAATTCGTCGAATTTAATTGATACAAACGCCGAACTTCTCATGTGCTGAATCAAATAATTTGATTCGGCGCATGAAAAGTTCGACCTTGAACCGAGCCTTCTTTTGCATAGAGTGTTTTTGCAGTGAAGTAAGTGAAGTCATTCCTGATGCAACGCATCGATCACCATCTTCAAACGTTCAATTCTTACGAATATGGTGTGTTGTTTTTGTTATTCTGTTCCACCGGGGTCCAGTTTTTGTGCCACGCATCAGAAAAATTTCAATAAGCCATTTCTTGAGGCATAACTGACCTGGATATTTAGTTTGCTTGTCCCTTAGTATCTTGTTTCTGACCAGCTTTGGTGAGGCAGCGTGTTTTGGTGAGGCAGCGCTCCAGTTAGTCAAAATCATCTGAAAATGCACATGAGGCACATGGAGCCGTTGTTTGAATGAATAAGAAACTCGCTTTCTTCAGCTTGTACAGCGATGTGAAAGCTGTCCCGCCCTCTTTAATTAAATTTGTTTCAAATAATTTTGCGAAATTCCTGCTGGCTGAATAGGTTTCAATACATTTCAATTTATTTATTAAGACAACTGTTGCCCGTGGCTATCCCTCTTCCTCAAAGCTAAAAATTAAATGAGCTGGGAAAATTTTTTGGTCATTTGTCGACGACGATGCAAATTAATATTTGCCTACTCTTTGTCGAAATGTGAGTAAGAAGATTTTTGGTTTCTGAATTAAAAGCCTTTTTCACACTCACTTCCTTTTCTATCTTTGCTTCTTGAGCGAACGAATGGTCAAGTTTCTTACAGAAATGCCTTGGCCAGAAATCTCGGACATCACATTTCGTGCGACTTACATTCACGCTGTCCCGTAATGCCCTTAACCACTGATTTGAGCAGTGACCTCCGGGCTCATATATTTAGGACAGATCGAGTGGTGAAATACAAATATGTTTATGGTCAAATGAATGCCGCTGGCTGAAGGTATTGCCAAAACGAGCAATGGCGGACAAAATTCACGAAAAAAGCTATCGTACGATGCCTTTTGAGGGACAGAGATATCGCTTGTTGAACTCAGAGCACGAACTTTGCATGTATTGTACATCACAGCTTTACTTCTTTTTTATCGTCGAAATGGAATGGGTTAGTTTTCTTGAGTCTCCTCGAGAATCACGTTGTTTATAATGCCAAATATGCAGGATTTGCGTGCGAGAATACGGTTTGCGTGCGAGAATACGGTGCTAACAGCGAGACTTTGTTATCTTCTTCTTCATGGAACGGAAGTGGATCTGCGCGACATGTCGACCTCCCCGTTGTCTTATTTCATTTTGTACGGTTTTTAGCAGCAGAAAACAAAGGTACGTTTACAAGCTGAAGATCTGTTTTTCATTCTGAAAATACCGATCTATCTGCATTTTTTGACTCGATTTTGGCAACTTACATAGCGACTTTAGATTTCTGAAAATTTATATTTGCTAGCAAATATTGTCTTCGCTTCTTTTTTCACTGATTTATAATGTTTTGATTGGAGCTGAAATTGCAAATTGACATCCTTCCGAAAGAAAGGTATGGAATTCGTTTTTCCGGTAGATTTTTTTACTACAACATCGCTGAAATGTTTTTGAATAACGCTCGATTTTGGCAAACGGAAAAACGCTAAACAAAATCATAGTGGACATCTAAACATTTTATGAGTCCTACACGTTAAAGCAAAACAAACACTACAAAGGTGCAAAAATAAACATTTTATAAATTCTTTTCTAAAAAAGTTTGAAAATCAGTCACAATCCCGTTGCCATGGAAACTTCCTATTTTGTACAAGATTAAATGCCATCGCAAACTTCCCACCAAATTGTTACCCTGCTCGATGTACTTAACATTCATTTACATCCTCGACTCATTCTCGGCTTCAGTGGGCTTTAAAGAGCAGAACTTGGTCTGGTATATGCTATTTTTGAATTTCAGTCAAGAAGCTAGTGGATGTTTCAATTTTTTTATTTTTTTATTTTTCAGTCTTGGCTCCGGAATTTGTTTCCAAGCAGCAGTCCCTCTTTCTTCAGTTCAGTACAAGCAAAAAGGAAATCTCGATATCGCTGCATTTCAAAGATAAACAGATTTGAATATGTGAGTGATCAGTAGTGAAAATAAATCCTGAACAAAAATTCAGGCTTGTACGGAATTCGAACCCACGACCTTTGCGATACCGGTGCAGTGCTCTTAAAACTGAGCTAACAAACCAATTGGGAGCTGCTCATTTAGTTGGTTCGTAGTATACCCGTGAATGATGAACAAATGACTATGAATATATGGAAATCATATATTTGAACTGCGGATTTGTTAATGAATTAACAAATAGATTCCATGTTGCCGTGCGTCTGTTCAGCAAAATGTGGTCAAAACAAAGAAGTGCCACACGAGCCGCAGGCGAGTGTGTCACTGATGTTTGACGTCTTCTGTGATCTATTACTAAACAGACGCACGGCAACATGGAATCTGTTTGTTTTATATAATAAAGAAACAAAATGCAAGCGAAAAACTTGTTTATTTTCACATTTCTGGAAAAAAGTGGGTGGTGATGACGTTATGTGTGCATCTGTCCTCTAATAGATCATAGCTGAGAACCAATCACAACGCGCAAACTATTTACCTTATTATATAATATGTGAGTGATCATCGCAGTTATGGACACTACTTAAAGACCCATGTTCATCCAAGAGGCCATGCGCACGTTTATTACTGTTTTAACCGTCTCTATTGTTTATTCTTGCGATCTGATTGGCTTACCAGATTCTTCCACTGAGTTCAAATAGCGTGACACTTAAAATAACTCGTAACAGCGAAATGAGAATCGATTTATTTTCTGTATTGCTGTGATTTCTTTGAATCTTTTTGTGCCTACATCACTTCCTCCAAAAATGCTGCAAATATGTGTCTTTCATCATGTAGAACTTCCAGCGACTGAGGAAGCGAGGGAAGTCGATCGTTTCGCTTGCATTTACTAGTATGGCTAACTAAAAGCGACGCGGTAAAGGATTCCAGTAATAAATAAGTTACGTCGCCTTGAATACTCCTAGTCCATATATTTTCATTTTAGTGCTCCATAAGGCTTACCTTATCATTATAGAAATTGCTGGGAAGAGAAATAAACCGCGTTCAACTCGATGGATGCTCATTTATCGCATACAAAACCACACTCGTCCGGTTCATTCGCAGATAAATTAGAACCGCATGATCAAAATTTTCGCCAAGGTCGGACATCAGTTGAAATCTGGCATATCGCTACGACAGATACATGCCCAGAGGTATCAGATCTTCTCTTCTCTTTGATTAAAAATACTAGCTAAGCAAAGTCTCTGACGGGCATCTTCCTTCGGGTTAACTGTAAGTGCTGTAAGCTTCGAGATCAAAGGTCATTTGGCAGCGACCATGTATCAACAAAGTAACGGGACAAAGTCACGTTTTACCAGGATAATTACAAAAAAAAGACAACAGTCTGACAATGCAATACAATATTCCAACAAGTTTGTGAAGAATTACCTTCAGGTTGACCCCAAAATAAACGGATTTTTAACAAGAGCCCACCAACAAATAATTTAGCGTTACGCGAAGTTCAACAACAACACCAGCCGCCCATAAGGTGTTTTCCTCGCCGCTACGACGACCCTCGTTGACAATATCGACACAAATGAAGAAAGAGGATATTAAGAAAACCAGGACGACACAAAATATAGCGATACTCGGGGAAATAATCTGCATGAACGAGGATTATTTTCGCAAAATAGCGCTCTCTGGCAATTCGTGTATTTTCCGTCTGTGCGAAATCCAACGTGGCGCGCAATGCGTCTTGGATGAACATTGTTCTTTAAGCAGTAGTGAAAGCCTGAAAAAAAAATTCAGGCTTGTACAGGATTCGAACCCACGGCCTCTGCGATACCGGTGCAGTGCTCTACCAACTGGGCTAAAAAGCCAACTGGGAGCTGGTCACTCACATATCCATCCATCAATCCGCAGTTCAAATATACGATTTTCATATATTCATGGTCATAAACAAATTTGCAGCACCAGAGCCTCGCACATTTATTTAAAAAGTTAAACCTTCTACTATAGTTCGTCGTACTGAGCGCCGTGTTATGTTCTTTAGAATTCATTAGAGTGATTTCACTCAAGAGTAACTCCAAAACTTCGGTAACCGTTATGTGCCCGTAAATTGTCATCTTCCTGTCCACCTTCGTCCCTCCTCGCTTAGTCAACTGTTGCCGCGACACATATAGGGACACGGTTTTGGCGCCCGTAATATCTTTCATATCATCAATATGCTTTAAATAATACTTTCATCGCCTCCTGTAGTGTTTCGGTTTTCATCATGCGGCGTTACAAATGTATGTACCTTTTGGCGTCAAAAAAATCCAGGGGTTGGGGGGGGGGGGGGGAGGGGGGGGGGGTGCAACCCTTCTAGAAAATGTTTTTTGTTTTCGCTTTCTCAAATTTGTGTGCCTGGCAAAGGGGAGTTCAGATCACATTCGTTCATGACAAATAAAACGGCCAATTTGCATTTCACGACAAACAAAATGGCCATTTCTTGCTTAGGGAATACTGGATTATCAAAATTTTGGTTCTCTGGTTCAAAATTATGGTAAAATTCACTGTTTATATCTTGACTTCCCACAAACACTTTTGGAGCCTGAGGAATGCATAAAATGGAGTTCTAGAGGTTTCAGTAAACTTTGTTTTGACTAACGCTAAACAATCACTAAACCACACAGATCACGAACTAAGCCGTCATAGTTGACTAGTATTGTAGCTTCCTCGGCTTACTGTGCCTGTTCCAAGTTTGCCAAACTTATAAATGGTTCGAGTCAGTCATACCGAACTGATATTCACTTCCAGTAATGTTGTTGATGCGTTCGTCGCTTGATCTTCATATTATGGGACTTTATATAGCGTAGAAAGAGTCGTTCTTGTAAGAGCCGAACTTTTTTTGACAATGACTCCCGGTTTCGTTTTCAATCTTGTACACGATTATTACAGCAATCTATAATCAAGCAAACTAGCCACGCCAGAGTCGGACACTTTATAATCAGTAGGATTCCTTGTCAACACCGCTTGCTGTACTGATTCTCATGTAGACCACTTTACCTCCTACTTTCATTTTCTAAGGAAATTATTGACGCGAGTGCTTTATAAAGACTGAGGGGCGAAGGAAAACAAGGGAACATTTGCCAATAAGATTACCGTGGTAGCCAAAATGCTAGTAATTACATGTAGTAACTTAAATAACACATTATGAGTATCGATTGCACGTTCTGAGTGGAAGTGTAATACTTCTCATGTTTTATCCAAGCTCAATAGTATTTCGTCACACATAGTTTTCTCCCAGATTTAACTACATGTATGGTAATTGTAAAGTTGGTTTTCAGATATTCTTACCTGCCTTGGGAACAATTATAAAAGACAAAATAATCGCGTAGGTTGAATAGGTGACACAGTTCTTCATGTTTACACTTTACACTTCCCAAGAATTACTGAAGTGGTCACTATGAATACGTTAGCTTTTTTAAGCCCCCCATGGCTTGATTGTTTTGTTTTAGATATTGACAGGGGTGAGAAGGTTACAAAATATAAGCCTTACTAGGGAGGAGAGGGGGGGGGGGGGGGGCAGAGAAGCATTGTTGAAATGCCCAAACCTATTACATAAGAATGGCTCGAAAGACAGTGAGGGAAAACAAATGGTGAACTGACTTCAGGAAACAGAAAGAACATTGATATTTGTGCAGATTAAATTAGAGACCATACAGTTAACGTATAAAAGACAATGATATCCTTTTTAGGACGTCGTACAATGATTCTGAAAGAAAAGGTGGAAAACGCATTACTCAAAATGAAAAAGAACAAGGCCCCTTCTTCTATAACATACTATGATAGATCCATGGTAACATATCATCCAACATGGTCCTATAAATTTGTCCTTCTTCTTTGTTAGCAAAACAATTTCGGCTCTCCATAGCTGCATCTGAGACCTCATAAGCCACAGCTTCCTCGTCCCTGAAACGACGTAGGCTTTCCGCGATTTCTTCGTGTACAGGATTAGGTTGAGACCCCAAAACCACTTTAGGACGTTTGGGCGAGAATCTTGTAACATTGATAATAATAAACCTGCGTGGCAAGCGTTTCCAGTTTCCGAGCAAAGGAAGACCAAGTAACGAGACTGTCGATGTTTTGGCCGCACGAAAAATGAGGCAAGAGCATGCACAAAATAAATGAAAGGGGTGCTCTTGCCCATTTTTTGCGCTGCCAAGACATCGAAAAATTCCTTTGCTTGGTCCATTCTTTGCCAGGAACCCCAACGAAACGCTTGCTACGCAGTTTAGATAATAATTAATAATTTCTGCATCTATTAGATAATTATCACTTATATAAAACAAAATGCGGAACATTGAGATCTCACCGGATTTGTTTCGGAGATAGAACACAAACTTGTACACCCCATGTAGAAAAATAGATCTGAAATAGTTAGCTTAGTTGAAATGGTTTCATTGCTGTTACGTTGAAATCATTGAAAATGAGCCCATGTACTGTAGACGAAGTTCGGCTTTACTATGGCTTATTTGAACAAACTAATTCTTCTAACTGATGACATCATTCCTTATTAAGTGAGATTACTTAAAGGTCATTGACAAACCTGCACGGCTACAGTAGTGATGGCGAAATTCGGCAGACCTTAGGCATAAAAAGGGGAGAATTTTTTACTTCTAACATTGATTTTTTTTCTTTTTATAAAGTGTATTAATTCGCTGTAGAAAGGTAGTTATGTTGCCCGACGAAGCTTGGGCCCGTTGAGTGGAACTGATTGAGGTGTTTGTTCGGGCGGACATGGGGGGGAGGGGAGGGTTATTGTATTTCATTGTGTTTTGAGTAAAACTGATGAAACATGAGAAAATCGAATTGATAAATCCTCCCCGTTCTTTATATCTAATGCCTTTGGTAGCTAACATGACGGACTGTTTTGGAAGCTCTGTGGTGTTATTGACTGAAGCTTACATACCACGGGAACTTTCTACGTCACAGGGATCTAAGCATGGCCTCCCTTAGCCTGTTCCAGGCGTTCGGAGAGGGGAAGGGGGCCTGGGACGGGCGGAGGGAAGGAAGGCCAGTGAAACGTTCTTTAAAAAAGGTCGTTCCGGTATACCAGAATCGGGTATAACTTCTGATTGGTCCTTTTTGACAGTTGCTGTCAACACAAAGGTCGATAAGAAACGCGATCAGAGGAAACATTGCGGATCAGGTCAAACGTGTCACGCAAAGTTCCAAATGGAAGTAAACAGCATACTGAAGAACTTTCCAGGTAGATTGCCTGGACAATCTTGTCGCTGGGAGAGATGGTTTCACGATCCTCCCATCGCCGGCGTTTCGGAACGAGATTGATTTTTCAGGTCTTTCCACGCATATACAGGAACTGCGCATATACAGGAACTGTTTCAACGATTATCGTGGTTACTCCTCTCAAAACGATTAAGATCAAGTGTCTTAGCTCCGGAATTTGTTTCCAAGCAACAGTCCCTCTTTCTTCAGTTCAGTACAAGCAAAAAGGAAATCTCGATATCGCTGCATTTCAAAGATAAACAGATTTGAATATGTGAGTGATCAGTAGTGAAAATAAATCCTGAACAAAAGTTCAGGCTTGTACGGAATTCGAACCCACGACCTCTCCGATACCGGTGCAGTGCTCTTAAAACTGAGCTAACAAGCCAATTGGGAGCTGCTCATTTTGTTGGTTCGTAGTATACCCGTGAATGATGAACAAATGACTATGAATATATGGAAATCATATATTTGAACTGCGGATTTGTTAATGAATTAACAAATAGATTCCATGTTGCCGTGCGTCTGTTCAGCAAAATGTGGTCAAAACAAAGAAGTGCCACACGAGCCGCAGGCGAGTGTGTCACTGATGTTTGACGTCTTCTGTGATCTATTACTAAACAGACGCACGGCAACATGGAATCTGTTTGTTTTATATAATAAAGAAACAAAATGCAAGCGAAAAACTTGTTTATTTTCACATTTCTGGAAAAAAGTGGGTGGTGATGACGTTATGTGTGCATCTGTCCTCTAATAGATCATAGCTGAGAACCAATGACAACGCGCAAACTATTTACTGTATTATATAATATGTGAGTGATCATCGCAGTTATGGACACTACTTAAAGACCCATGTTCATCCAAGAGGCCATGCGCACGTTTATTACTGTTTTAACCGTCTCTATTGTTTATTCTTGCGATCTGATTGGCTTACCAGATTCTTCCACTGAGTTCAAATAGCGTGACACTTAAAATAACTCGTAACAGCGCAATGAGAATCGATTTATTTTCTGTATTGCTGTGATTTCTTTGAATCTTTTTGTGCCTACGAAAGACATCACTTCCTCCAAAAATGCTGCAAATATGTGTGGTTCATCATGTAAAACTTTCAGCGACTGAGGAAGCGAGGGAAGTCGATCGTTTCGCTTGCATTTACTAGTATGGCTAACTAAAAGCGACGCGGTAAAGGATTCCAGTAATTAAATAAGTTACGTCGCCTTGAATACTCCTAGTCCATATATTTTCATTTTAGTGCGCCATAAGGCTTACCTTATCATTATAGAAATTGCTGGGAAGAGAAATAAACCGCGTTCAACTCGATGCCGGCTCATTTATTGCATACAAAACCACGCTCGTACGGTTCATTCGCTGATAAATTAGAACCGCATGATCAAAATATTCGCCAAGGTCGGACATCAGTTGAAATCTGGCATATCATTACGACAGATACATGCTCGGAGGTATCAAATCTTCTCTTCTCTTTGATTAAAAATACTAGCTAAGCAAAGTCTGTGACGGGCATCTTCCTTCGGGTTAATTGTAAGCGCTGTAAACTTCGGGATCACAGGTCATTTGGCAGCGACCATGTATTAACAAAGTCACGTTTTGCTTGGATAATTACAAAACAAATTCAAGAAGGCAACAGCCTGACAATGTAAGACAATATTCCAACAAGTTTGTGAAGAATTACCTTCAGGTTGACCCCAAAATAAACGGATTTTTAACAAGAGCCCGCCAACAAATAATTTAGCGTTACGCGAAGTTCAACAACAACACCAGCCGCCCATAAGGTGTTTTCCTCGCCGCTACGACGACCCTTGTTGAACATATCGACGCAAATGAAGAAAGAGGATATTAAGAAAACCAGGACGACACAAAATATAGCGATACTCGGGGAAATAATCCGCATGAACGAGGATTATTTTCGCAAAATAGCGCTCTCTGGCGATTCGCGTATTTTCCGTCTGTGCGAAATCCAACGTGGCGCGCAATGCGTCTTGGATGAACATTCTTCTTTAAGCAGTAGTGAAAGCCTGAAAAAAAAATTCAGGCTTGTACAGGATTCGAACCCACGGCCTCTGCGATACCGGTGCAGTGCTCTACCAACTGGGCTAAAAAGCCAGCTGGGAGCTGGTCACTCACATATCCATCCATCAATCCGCAGTTCAAATATACGATTTTCATATATTCATGGTCATAAACAAATTTGCAGCACCAGAGCCTCGCACATTTATTTAAAAAGTTAAACCTTGTACTATAGTTCGTCGTACTGAGCGCCGTGTTATGTTCTTTAGAATTCATTAGAATGATTTCACTCAAGAGTAACTCCAAAACTTCGGTAACCGTTATGTGCCCGTAAATTGTCATCTTCCTGTCCACCTTCGTCTCTCCTCGCTTAGTCAACTGTTGCCGCGACACATATAGGGACACGGTTTTGGCGCCCGTGATATCTTTCATATCATCAATATGCTTTAAATAATACTTTCATCGCCTCCTGTAGTGTTTTGGTTTTCATTGCGGCGGTACAAATGTATGTACGGTAATCATGAATGATATATACTTAAGAAGAATTTCAAGCCTTTCAAGAATTTCAAGACTATATTTGGATGCCATGCCAACGCTCACCTTTTGGCGTCAAAAAAATCCAGGGGTACGTTGGGGGGGAGGGGGGGGGGTGCAACCGTTCTAGAAAATGTTTTTTTGTTTTCGCTTTCTCACATTTGTGTGCCTGGCAAAGGGGAGTTCAGATCACATTCGTTCATGACAAATAAAACGGCCAATTTGCATTTCACGACAAACAAAATGGTAATTTCTTGCTTAGGGAATACTGGATTATCAAAATTTTGGTTCTCTGGTTCAAAATTATGGTAAAATTCACTGTATATATCTTGACTTTCCACAAACACTTTTGGAGCCTGAGGAATGCATAAAATGGAGTTCTAGAGGTTTCAGTAAACTTTGTTTTGACTAACGCTAAACAATCACTAAACCACACAGATCACGAACTAAGCCGTCATAGTTGACTAGTATTGTAGCTTCCTCGGCTTACTGTGCCTGTTCCAAGTTTGCCAAACTTATGAATGGTTCGAGTCAGTCATACCAAACTGATATTCACTTCCAGTAATGTTTTTGATGCGTTCGTCGCTTGATCTTCATATTATGGGACTTTATATAGCGTAGAAAGAGTCGTTCTTGTAAGAGCCGAACTTTTTTTGACAATGACTCCCGGTTTCGTTTTCAATCTTGTACAAGATTATTACAGCAATCTATAATCAAGCAAACTAGCCACGCCAGAGTCGGACACTTTATAATCAGTAGGATTCCTTGTCAACACCGCTTGCTGTACTGATTCTCATGTAGACCACTTTACCTCCTACTTTCATTTTCTAAGGAAATTATTGAGGCGAGTGCTTTATAAAGACTGAGGGGCGACGGAAAACAAGGGAACATTTGCCAGTAAGATTACCGTGGTAGCCAAAATGCTAGTAATTACATGTAGTAACTTAAATAACACATTATGAGTATCGATTGCACGTTCTGAGTGGAAGTGTAATACTTCTTATGTTTTATCCAAGCTCAATAGTATTTCCTCACACATAGTTTTCTCCCAGATTTAACTACATGTATGGTAATTGTAAAGTTGGTTTTCAGATATTCTTACCTGCCGTGGGAACAATTATAAAAGACAAAATAATCGCGTAGGTTGAATAGGTGACACAGTTCTTCATGTTTACACTTTACACTTTCCAAGAATTATTGAAGTGGTCACTATGAATACGTTAGCTTTTTAAAGCCCCCCATGGCTTGATTGTTTTGTTTTAGATATTGACAGGGGTGAGAAGGTTACAAAATATGAGCTTTACTAGGGAGGAGAGGGGGGGAGGGGGTAGAGAAGCATTGTTGAAATGTCCAAACCTATTACGTAAGAATGGCTGAAAAGACAGTGAGGGAAAACAAATGGTGAACTGACTTCAGGAAACAGAAAGAACATTGATATTTGTGCAGATTAAATTAGAGACCATACAGTTAACGTATAAAAGACAATGATATCCTTTTTAGGACGTCGTACAATGATTCTGAAAGAAAAGGTGGAAAACGCATTACTCAAAATGAAAAAGAACAAGGCCCCTTCTTCTATAACATACTATGATAGATCCATGGTAACATATCATCCAACATGGTCCTATAAATTTGTCCTTCTTTCTTAGTAAAACAATTTCGGCTCTCCATAGCTGCATCTGAGACCTCATAAGCCACAGCTTCCTCGTCCCTGAAACGACTTAGGCTTTTCGTGACTTCTTCGTGTACAGGATTAATTTGAGACCCCAAAACCACTTTAGGATGTTTGGGCGAGAATCTTGTAACATTGATAATAATTAACCTGCGTGGCAAGCGTTTCCAGTTTCCGAGAAAAGGAAGACCAAGTAACGAGACTGTCGATGTTTTGGCCGCGCGAAAAATGAGGCAAGAGCATGCACAATATAAATAAAAGGGGTGCTCTTGCCCCATTTTTTGCGCTGCCAAGACATCGAAAAATTCCTTTGCTTGGTCCATTCTTTGCCAGGAACCCCAAGGACGCAGTTTAGATAATAATTAATAATTTCTGCATCTATTAGATAATTATCACTTATATAAAACAAAATGCGGAACATTGAGATCTCACCGGATTTGTTTCGGAGATAGAACACAAACTTGTACACCCCATGTAGAAAAATAGATCTGGGATAGTTAGCTTAGTTGAAATGGTTTCATTGTTGTTACGTTGAAATCGTTGAAAATGAGCCCATGTACTGTAGACGAAGTTCGGCTTCACTATGGCTTATTTGAACAAACTAATTCTTCTAACTGATGACATCATTCCTTATTAAGTGAGATTACTTAAAGGTCATTGACAAACCTGCACGGCTACAGTAGTGATGGCGAAATTCGGCAGACCTTATGCATGAAAAGGGGAGTATTTTTTGCTTCTAACATTGCCTTTTTTTCTTGTTATAAAGTGTATTAATTCGCTGTAGAAAGGTAGTTATGTTGCCCGACGAAGCTTGGGCCCTTTGAGTGGAACTGATTAAGGTGTTTGTTCGGGCGGACATGGGGGGAGGGGAGGTTATTGCATTCTATGGTGCTTTAAGTAAAACTGATGAAAGATGAGAAAATCGTATCGATAAATCCTCCCCGTTCTTTATATCTAATGCCTTTGGTAGCTAACATGACGGACTGTTTTGGAAGCTCTGTGGTGTTATTGACTGAAGCTTACATACCACGGGAACTTTCTACGTCACAGGGATCTAAGCATGGCCTCCTTAGCCTGTTCCAGCCGTTCGGAGAGTAAACACAGGGAGCGAGATTACCGGGAGAGCGATGCGAAATTAAAGCGGCGAAAAATGGAGGGGGGAGGGGGCTTGGGACTGGCGGAGGGAAGGAAGGCCTGTGAAACTTTCTTCAAAAAAGGTCTTTCCGGTAAACCAGAATCGGGTATACCTTCTGATTGGTCAGTTTTGACAGTTGCTGTCAACACAAAGGTCGATAAAAAACGCGATCAGAGGAAACATTGCGGATCAGGTCAAACGTGTCACGCAAAGTTCCAAATGGAAGTAAACAACATAATGAAGAACTTTCCGAACATTGTTTTGCTACGCGAAGGGCAGGTAGATTGCCTGGAGAATCTTGTCGCCGGGAGAGATGGTTTCACGATCCTCCCATCGCCGGCGTTTCGGAAAGAGTTTGATTTTACAGGTCTTTCCACGCATATACATAAGCTATTTCAACGATTATCGTGGTTACTCCTCTCAAAACGATCAAGATCAAGTGTCTTGGCTCCGGAATTTGTTTCCAAGCAGCAGTCCCTCTTTCTTCAGTTCAGTACAAGCTAAAAGGAAATCTCGATATCGCTGCATTTCAAAGATAAACAGATTTGAATATGTGAGTGATCAGTAGTGAAAATAAATCCTGAACAAAAGTTCAGGCTTGTACGGAATTCGAACCCACGACCTCTGCGATACCGGTGCAGTGCTCTTACAACTGAGCTAATTATAACAAGCCAACTGGGAGCTGCTCATTTAGCTGGTTCGTAATATACCCGTGCATGATGAACAAATGACTATGAATATAGGGAAATCATATATTTGAACTGCGGATTAGTGAATTAATTAACAATTAGATTCCATGTTGCCGTGCGTCTGTTCAGTAATAGATCACAGATGACGTCAAAATGTGGTAAAAACAGAGAAGTGCCACACGAGCCGCGGGCGAGTGTGTCATTGATGTTTTTACCACATTTTGACGTCTTCTTTGAAAGTGGGTGGTGATGACGTTATGTGTGCATCTGTCCTCTAATAGATCATAGCTGAGAACCAATCACAACGCGCAAACTATTTACCTTATTATATAATATGTGAGTGATCATCGCAGTTATGGACACTACTTTAAGACCCATGTTCATCCAAGAGGCGATGCGCACGATCTGATTGGCTTACCAGATTCTTCCACTGAGTTCAAACGGCGTGACACTTAAAATAACTCGTAACAACGAAATAAGAATCGATTTATTTTCTGTATTGCTGTGATTTCTTTGAATCTTTTTGTGCCTACATCACTTCCTCCAAAAAATGCTGCAAATATGTGTGGTTTATCATGTAAAACTTTCAGCGACTGAGGAAGCGAGGGAACTCGATCGTTTCGCTTGCATTTACTAGTATGGCTAACTAAACGCGACGCGGTAAAGGATTCCAGTAATTAAATAAGTTACGTCGCCTTGAATACTCCTAGTCCATATATTTTAATTTTAGTGCTCCATAGGGCTTACCTTATCATTATAGAAATTGCTGGGAAGAGAAATAAGCCGCGTTCAACTCGATGGATGCTCATTTCTCGCATACAAAACCACACTCGTCCGGTTCATTCGCAGATAAATTAGAACCGCATGATCAAAATATTCGCCAAGGTCGGACATCAGTTGAAATCTGGCATATCGCTACGACAGATACATGCTCGGAGGTATCAAATCTTCTCTTATCTTTGATTAAAAATACTAGCTAAGCAAAGTCTTTGACGGGCATCTTCCTTCGGGTTAACTGTAAGCGCTGTAAACTTCGAGATCAGAGGTCATTTGGCAGCGACCATGTATCAACAAAGTAACGGGACAAAGTCACGTTTTACCAGGATAATTACAAAAAAAAAGACAACAGCCTGACAATGCAATACAATATTCCAACAAGTTTGTGAAGATTTACCTTCAGGTTGACCCCAAAATACAGTAAACGGATTTTTAACAAGAGCCCGCCAACAAATAATTTCGCGTTACGCGAAGTTCAACAACAACACCAGCCGCCCACAAGGTGTTTTCCTCGCCGCTACGACGACCCTCGTTGAAAATATCGACGCAAATGAAGAAATAGGATATAAACAAAACCAGGACGACACAAAATATAGCGATACTCGGGGAAATAATCCGCATGAACGAGGATTATTTTCGCAAAATAGCGCTCACTGGCGATTCGTGTATTTTCCGTCTGTGCGAAATCCAGCGCGGCGCGCAATGCGTCTTGGATGAACATGGGTCTTTAAGCAGTAGTGAAAGCCTGAAAAAAAAATTCAGGCTTGTACAGGATTCGAACCCACGGCCTCTGCGATACCGGTGCAGTGCTCTACCAACTGAGCTAAAAAGCCAACTGGGAGCTGGTCACTCACATATCCATCCATCAATCCGCAGTTCAAATATACGATTTTCATATATTCATGGTCATAAACAAATTTTTCAGCACCAGAGCCTCGCTTATTTATTTAAAAAGTTAAACCTTCTACTATAGTTCGTCGTACTTAGCGCTACGTTCTTTAGAATTCATTAGAATGATTTCACTCAAGAGTAACTCCAAAACTTCGGTAACCGTTGTGTGCCCGTAAATTGTCATCTTCCTGTCCACCTTCGTCCCTCCTCGCTTAGTCAACTGTTGCCGCGACACATACATCTGTATAGGGACACGGTTTTGGCGCCCGTAATATCTTTCATATCATCAATTTGCTTTGAATCCTACTTCCCTTGCCTTCTGTAGTGTTTCGGTTTTCATTGCGGCGGTACAAATGTATGTACGTTAATCATGAATGATATATACTTAAGAAGAATTTCAGGGTGGTGCAACCCTTCTAGAAAATGCTTTTTGCTTTCGCTTTCTCAAATTTGTGTGCCTGGCAAATGGGAGTTCAGATCACATTCGTTCATGACAAATAAAACGGTCAATTTACATTTCACGACAAACAAAATGGCCATTTCTTGCTTAGGGAATACTGGATTATCAAAATTTTGGTTCTCTGGTTCAAAATTATGGTAAAATTCAGGGTATATATCTTGATTTCCCACAAACACTTTTCTAGCCTGAGGAATGCATAAAATGGAGTTCTAGAGGTTTCAGTAAACTTTGTTTTGACTAACGCTAAACAATCACTAAACCACGCAGATCACGAACTAAGCCGTCATAGTTGACTAGTATTGTAGCTTCCTCGGCTTACTGTGCCTATTCCAAGTTTGCCAAACTTATGAATGGTTCGAGTCAGTCATACCA
Source organism: Pachyseris speciosa (assembly GCA_016490735.1). Classification (NCBI taxonomy): domain Eukaryota; kingdom Metazoa; phylum Cnidaria; class Anthozoa; order Scleractinia; family Pachyseridae; genus Pachyseris; species Pachyseris speciosa. The sequence goes on from JAEMWC010000495.1 coordinate 366,413, forward strand.
AACTGATATTCACTTCCAGTAATGTTTTTAATGCGTTCGTCGCTTGATCTTCATATTATGGGACTTTATATAACGTAGAAAGAGTCGTTCTTGTAAGAGCCGAACTTTTTATGACAATGACTCCCGGTTTCGTTTTCAATCTTGTACAAGATTATTACAGCAATCTATAATGAAGCAAACTAGCCACGCCAGAGTCGGACACTTTATAATCAGTAGGATTCCTTGTCAACACCGCTTGCTGTACTGATTCTCATGTAGACCACTTTACCTCCTACTTTCATTTTCTAAGGAAATTATTGAGGCGAGTGCTTTATAAAGACTGAGGGGCGACGGAAAACAAGGGAACATTTGCCAATAAGATTACCATGGTAGCTAAAATGCTAGTAATTACATGTAACTCGAATGACACATTATTAGTATGGATTGCACGTTCTGAGTGGAAATCTAATACTTCTCATGTTTTATCCAAGCTCAATAGTATTTCGTCACACATAGTTTTCTCCCAGATTTAACTACATGTATGGTAATTGTAAAGTTGGTTTTCAGATATTCTTACCTGCCTTGGGAACAATTATGAAAGACAAAATAATCGCCTAGGTTGAATAGGTGGCACAGTTCCTCGTGTTTACTCTTTACACTTCGCAAGAATTACTGAAGTGGTCACTATGAATGCGTTGTTTTATTTTAGATATTGAGAGGAGTGAGAAGGCTAGAAAATAGGAGCCTTGCTAGGGAGGAGAGGAGGGGAGAGAAGCATTGTTGAAATGTCCAAACCTATTGCATAAGAATGGCTGGAAAGTCAGTGAGAGAAAAATGGTGAACTGACTTCCGAAAACAGAAAGAACATTGATATTTGTGCAGATTAAATTAGAGACCATACAGTTAACGTATAAAAGACAATGATACCCTTTTTAGGACGCTGTACAATGATTGTGAAAGAAAAGGTGGAAAACGCATTACTCAAAATGAAAAAGAACAAGGCCCCTTCTTCTATAATAGACTATGATAGGTCCGTTGGAACATATCATCCAACATGGTCCTATAAATTTGTCCTTCTTCTTTGTGAGCAAAACAATTTTGCCTCTCCATAGCTGTATCTGACCTCATGAGCCACACCTTCCTTGTCCCTGAAACGACGTAGGCTTTCCGTGACTTCTTCGTGTACAGGATTAATTTTAGACGCCAAAACCACTTTAGGACGTTTGGGCGAGAATCTTGTAACAATGATAATAATTAGCCTGCGTGGCAAGCGTTTCCAATTTCCGAGCAAAGGAAGACCGAGCAACGAGATTGTCGATGTTTTGGCCGAGCGAAAAATGAGGCAAGAGCATGCGCAAAATGTATGAAAGGGGTGCTCTCGCCCCATTTTTTGCGCGGCCAAGACATCGAAAAATTCCTTTGCTTGGTCCATTCGTTTAGTCTAGTGGGAATATTCTGAAAGACGCTTAAAAATAATTTTCGTAAAACTTTTCGAGAAGAAGTAGGAAACAGGAGTCAAAATGTTCGTTTCGGGATGCTTTCTTATAATTTTGCTTTTTCCCTTGTTGATTTGGGCTAGTATGGCAATTAAGGGGATGTTTTCGCAGAGCCTCATTTCTGCAACATGGAAACCAGGCTGGACCAAGAATTGTGATAAAACAACGCAAAACATCAGCAAAACCACAAGAAAAATTACAGACAATAGTGACAACATGCCACTAACCATGTACAAATCTAATCAGGTACATAGCACTGGTCATGTGACATGTTATTCAAGTCACGTCACCCATACCAAGAGAAGAAATTCAAAAGAAGTTGGCAGATCTAAAGACGTAATTAAAACTAAACAAATCATCGAGTTAACTGTTCTTTAATGGGGGTCTGTCATACATGGCATATAGGAAGTGTTACATGAGCCTACATGTGTTGTATTACACTCTAAAGTCGTTAGCAATTTAAATAATTTGAAACTTTTCTCAATAAAGATTTGATTAGGCAGTATATCCTAATATAATTTTGTGATTAAACCTGCACTATAAAATACAAATATTCTTGACACCCAGATTGAGAAACAACTATGTTAATTGTTTCTAATCTATAACAGTTATGTTTCTGCATAAGTCACCACATTTACAAGCTGTGGAGCAATTTAGAGACAACCCAACACACTTGCAACACCTTGTAGCACAGCACGTTCCCTCCCGCATGCACCCACAATGTGCCATTTGTACACATCCTGTCGATACCTGGGGCATGGTGACCACCGTAGGCTGTACTTTTTGGCTAATAATGTAACCAGAATTTGCAGGAATTAGCAGTCATGATTGAAAATTCGACATGAACATGTTTTAAAAATAAAATTAGCTTAAAAGGAAAATGAACAAAACATGCTTAATTTGTTTATCATATAAAATCGTAGCAACAGCTCATGTAACGAGATGTCTAAGGAGTGCTATCACAATGTGTCGTGTAACCAAGTTAGTTCACCGTGCACTTGTAGCCACAAACGTTTCCTAAATACATTATTTCATACATATCAGGCTCCACAGACTGCACTCTAGCCGTCCCTTTTGACACCTACATTTTACTGAACTATACATAATACGGCAATTTCCACCACATCAGATGCCAGAACAAAAAAAAAGGTTCGTTGAAATTTGAAGTCGGTAGTTGTCTCCACTGTCTGAACTTTGAAGGGCAAGAAATGTTAGCGTTGCTTGAGTGTCTGATATATTCACACTGAACAAATGTTGGTGACCAGGGAGGACAGTAGTACTGTTCTCTCCACTCTTGCCTGCAACTGCAGGTGCTGCACTGATACCATTTGTAACATTGCTGATAACGGCTGATGAAATGGTCTGCCCTTGTAGATCATAACTCCATTGAAGGATTAGCGGTGCAACTTCTCTGGCAGATGATGGGTGCTGAGGTTGTCTAGAAAATGCTGGATTCTGCAAAACTGTGTTCATGGGAACATTAAGAAGTCTTAAACTAAATTTGATTTGTTTTGCTATCGGCAATTTGCTCGTTGGTTGGTGATTTCTTTTCATAGTTTGTGTACAAACTCGTTCCCAGGGTTTCTTCTCTTCCTGCCCCGCTCCAGGGGGCGAGAAGAGGAAAAACCCTGGGAACGAGGTTGAGTTTATGTATACACTGTGATCGTTTGAATCAAGCTAGGCGGTACTGTTGAGCGCTATTGAATATCACGGCCAATCTTCCGAACAAAGGAACAGCAACAGCAACGTATACAGGCATTAAGAATTTACAACTCAGCAATTTGTATTCTAAGTTGAAACAGGACGAATAAACGCTGAAGAAAAGACTGCAACCTGCTTGTTATTGAACAATACGTAGAGCGGAAATGTTGGTGTTTAGTATCAAAAAGTTTTATCCTTTGCCATGGAATTTTATTGGTTTTCGAGCACCAAAGTCGATGTCGCGAAAACCGCCAATAAAGTTATGCCCTCTCAAGGAGCACTTCATTTTTATAAATGATGTGAAGTCCCTGGTCTGAGAAGTCGGTCTCGGTTATCTTGGCCTGAGGAATGTTCTATTTAATTCAAGTCATTTGCACTAAGCCAAATCACACTAACGTATATTACCGATTTTCAAATTAAATACAACTGCAACATTTGTGAAAAAATACTGTCCCGTAAAACTGACAACTTGGGTTGAAAAAAGCTTCACGGGAAGCCATTTAAAGAAGAAAAGGAAAACTTTTTCATCCGTCCGTTGTTAGTTGTTCTTTTCACGCCTGCCTAAACTCTGAGGTCAATCTTTTGACAGGATATTTTGTTTAAATTTTGCAAGAATTAAAACAATATGAGACAGGTAAACGTCCATCCACCTATCAAGTCCAGATTGTTTGGACCTTTAAAACGAAATCAAATCATTCCATGTAAATTTGGCAATCAGCTAAGCGGTAACTTAAGATGTAATGTGGACATCAGAGCTAAAGCAGCTGCTGGTAATCGAGCCTAACGCAGCGGGCGAATATTACGCCTGTCTGTGCAAACAACTGAAGACACCGGCTTCTCGCCGGTCATCATACTAAAGGCACGGTGATTCAGTATGCGGCATAAAGAAGACCGCTATCACTATTTAGATGTGCTGGGAAACCGAAACCGATCCCACCTTTAATAAGCGGCGAGGAGACCAGCTCAGTAATCAGACAAGGCCATCTTATGTAACAGTTTCAGTGTTGAGTGCTACGGATTGACGCAAAATAAGCCAATTCGCAATATTTGGTAACAACTTAGCATTGAACATTACCTGAAGCTGAAGTTACGATTCCTCCAGCTAATTCACACCAGCTTTCTTAACCCTTCATTTGAAAGCTCGAACGGTACCAGTTATGCTTATTATACATAATTGTTAGTCTTAATTAAGCCAGCCCGTGTAAATCCAATAAATACATACGTTTAGTTACCTGAAAAGGCAGGGAGGAAAGCTAAAAACACAAACAGAACGCAAAGCACCACAAACGTCAGGCGGCGAAATGATTCCACAAAAACTCAGTTCTAGAGTATGAAAGATAAGTAAACTTGTGCGTGACCATTTAGTGGAAAAAAAAAACAGTCGGCCGGTATTATTTGCATTTCTCCGTTATGCGACCAAGCGCAACCCGTCAAGCAAAACGTCCGGAGCGAGACACCCTGGGTACCCGGAATTAGCTCGTTCAAAACGTCGTGGTAGGATCGCCATTGCCACCGCCATCGCCATAGGCTGAATGTTGCTCCAAGAAAAAAAAATCAATGAAAAGTTATTTCGAAGTTTATACGCACGACTCTTCTTACCGCGCCAAGCTATAGGCAAAGTCGAGTCTTCATTCTTGAATTTCAAGAGATGTCAAGTCGTTTTTACATTCTACCGAACATTTGCTGGTTTTCATCAAAACGTAAACGAAACTTGGCACCACAAAGGTCCTCTTTTAATGATTTCTAGTTATTTCACGTTATCAGAATTTTATGAAATTCTTAGTGGCCGCAAATAAAAGTACAATTCTCAAAATGTTACAAAATCGATACTTTCAGTTTACTTTTCAATTTTCAAGAATGATATTAATGTAAAATTACGATTTCAACAATTCTGAAGTAGATTGGGAGTTTGTACGGCAGCCATATTGGTGACCCTTTGAGGAAAACCAAGATGGCGGACCCATGCTAATACTTGTACTTTTCAGAGAATTAGTCTCACCATAACTTTGTTCTGAAGAGTAAAAGAAATCATTTGTTTCTGAGCTCCTACCTTTTTACGCCTTTGTTTCTGAATTTCATTCATGTATACATATGTTTTGTATCATATTGATGGTGAAAATCAAGATGTGGTGGTAAGCAAGTTGGGCCTGGGGAGACGAGTCGGTATATGTCTTTTGTTAGGCTTTGTTGAATGCACAGTAGGTCATTACGTCATGATTGAATACAGTGTTATTTACTTGTTGTCTTGTTTTCTTCGTTCAATTATTTGCTTATTTAAATATTTACTTCTAAATGTACTCATTCAAATACATGCTTATTATTTATTTATTTATTTATTTATCTATTTATTTATCTGTTTGCTTTAATTTCTAATTTGAAAAGTTTGTCTCTGGTGTATAACAATGTGTTCGAGATTATGAAAAGTCTTCTCAGTGTTCTTCTTGCACCGATTTAAACTTAGTGTTCTATCCAAGGCTAAACGAAAACAGAGTAATAAATTAACAAACTTGCACAGGATGTCTTTTGGCTTTCGCTTTTGGCTTATCGTTACTTTTATGTTGTAGCATTTATATCATTTTTGAAATCGAGACTTACATTCTCCAAGCAGAATAATTTATGTGGGGTTTCACTCTCGATCCGAATCAAGATTCATGAATAATAACGTTTTCTCAACATTAGCCGACAACACGCTACATTATTTTTTTCCTGTTCTATTTCATTGTACTGCAGTTGTATCTCATTACACTCCAGTCCAGTCCAGCCCAGTCTATTCTATTTTATTCTGTTCTAATACTGTTGTAAATATCAAGGCTGAGTAATGGAAAAATGGCCTCTGTTTGTTCTAGCGAGTTTAATAGTTTTTTTTTTTTTGAAAGAGGCAACACCAAGGCTGCTAATAGTTCGGTTACGTCAGTTCGTAAGTTCCAGCACATGTTGAATTGGAGTTTATAGGAGAATACTAACACCAAATTGTAACACGGAAATAACACAGGCTAACCAAAAATTGAAGAAAGTAAGAAGTGATATTATAAGAACAGCACTTAAAGGGTGATGACGCCTATGAAATAACAGTTAAGTTAAAAACGAATAGATGAGTGAACGAATCCAAAGATGACGACGATGATGGTGCTGATGACAACGATGATGATGACGATGATGATGATAACGATGATTATGAACATCATGATGATGGTGCTGATAATTAGCAAGGGCGATGACGTTTTCGAAGCTTAGGTCACGTGACCTGCCATAATGGCTCATTACAGAAACAAAAAAATTAAAATGTCCATCCGAAATGACTGTGACTGTGCGGTTATCCTGTGCATGAATCTGTCCTGAACCGTTATCGTTAATCTGTAATTAAAGGATTATTAAACGAAAAAAGTGAGGCGACATGAGACACGTCTTAATATTTTTTTTCTTATAAAATAAGATGTTACCCAATTTAGGACAGATGTGGTGTCTACCTGATAAAGGAAACAATCATTTAAACTGATTAAGCTTGCACAGTGCACACATTGTCACATTAATACGAAAAAAACCTACCTTTATAGTCGACCTAAAAGAGCCTGTTTAGTCACCCTTTTTCAAGACATTCGAGGATTAAACGATGTACAGACCAGTTCATTCATAAGTTAAAAAATAAATTTTATTAAATTCTATTGTGATGTACAATTAATGGAAAATAAGAACATTCCATTGATCAATCCACCAGGGTGAAGTGACATCTGTGCAGTTCTATTTATAATGCCTAAATACCGTGGCGCTTCCCCTATCCTCAGTCACACAGGTGTAAAAATAGGTCTGCCTGAACAGGGTTAGAGAGCACCTCAATGTCTTCAGCAAGGATCTATGTACTCTAATAATACTGATAATGGAAGGGAAACTGATATATACCCGCACAACGATTTCAGAGTGCGCATTTCAACAAGCATATCTCGAAATTCCTTTAAACCGGAGTCAAAACGTTCGTTTTTGTCAAAACTAAGGACCGGTTGTGCTTTGGATACAAACAGCTGCCTTAAAATATTGGAATATAATGCCCATCACGTTATACGTCCTAGCTTGGCATTTTAAGATGAAACGGTAGAATACCATTAATTTAATCCGACTGATAAAACGTTTAAAAAACGTATTACTAATTTAGAAAAACACCTCAAAACTGATAGTAATGAAAGAATGCATAATCCTACTTTAAATGATAACTTTGTGTTACTGGAAGTACAGTAATAACGTTCATTTTGCTTTTACCTATGGGGTTGTTTTTTAATTCTTTCGGTTATAATGACGTTCGTCACAGCACTAATGTCGTTGAAGAAGTTTGTTTCTCTAGGAATAAAACTGAAAATGGTGAAAAATGAAGGAACATGATCCCTTGGGGAAACGGAAGGACAGCGCTCTACAAATAATTATTCGCCGGCATTGGATTAGTAGCGCCTCTCGCCCCACCAATTTTATCTAAAACAGAGATTTTTGTAGAAGACTGAATGCTAAGTCTTTGGTACCACACCTCACCTGTAACAGATTTCTAACAAATTACTGAGTGAAAAATGCTGTTAATGATCACGAAAACTGGTGCCATATCAAAAACGGGCGATAGCTTAATTTAATACTCCAGAAAAACGCCGAAAAGAAAGATAATATTACCACACAAAAATATCAAACAAAAAATGGTTTTGTCTTCCACGGTCACACATTCAAATCCTCGACGTTTCCATACAGATCGTTGTCGTAGATATTCATGTAGATCAACCTCTGTTTGAGGAAAGCAATCAAAAGAATAATAATTAATAGACTTTTATGTACAGAACCAGTGACTCAATAACAATCTCAGACAAAAAAAGCTTTAGTAAGTGTACTGGGTTAAGGCCAGGGCACAGGGAATACCGATCATTGTTAAATAGCAGATAGGGATTCGTCCAATTTGTGCCAACTGAAAATCTGTGCTTGAATTGATAGTGAAAAGATATACCTGATTGCATCCCTATAGAAATCAAACATTTACATGAACGCCCCGTGACATAACTTACAGGAATTTTAAGATGAATCAATGATAACTTTCATATCATGATCATGATGAAAATGATAATGATAGTTCTTTTTTCATAGGTTGTGAAATTTCCTTCGTTGATATCAGTGTTTCAGGAGAATTTGAGTTTGAAAACAAAAACACAGGCATCATCACCTGAATTTTGAACCGAGGTATGGCTAACGGCTAAAATCCTTAGTGATCTGTCTTGTCTTTTATAAGAAATCTAACCTTGTGTTGCTTTCCCATTTCTTTCAACTGTTTCGTGAGATCAGTGAACGACGGTCTTGCTTCTGGATCATTTTGCCAGCAGTTCATCATGATTTCATACCTGGGGAGAAAAAAGCAACTTAGCCTTATCTGAATCTGGACTTAAATGGACGATAATGATGGTGGTGATGATGTAGTAGTAGTACTAGATAGAAATAATGCTTACAACAAATAACTAAGAATAATACAAGGTGATGGTGATGGTGATGATGATGATTATGATGATGATAATGATGGTGAAGATGGTGGTGATGATAATGATGATGATGGTGATGATGATGATGATAATGATGATGATGATGATGGTAGTAGTAGTAGTAATAGTAATAGTAGTAGTAATAGTAATAGTAATAGTAATAGTAATAGTAACAGTAATAGTAATAGTAGTAGTAGTAGTAGTAGTAGTAGTAGTAGTAGTAGTAGTAGTAGTAGTAGTAGTAGTAGTAGTGGTAGTAGTGGTAGTAGTGGTAGTAGTGGTAGTAGTGGTAGTAGTGGTAGTAGTGGTAGTAGTGGTAGTAGTGGTAGTAGTGGTAGTAGTGGTAGTAGTAGTAGTAGTAGTAGTAGTAGTAGTAGTAGTAGTAGTAGTAGTAGTAGTAGTAGTGGTAGTAGTGGTAGTAGTGGTAGTAGTGGTAGTAGTGGTAGTAGTGGTAGTAGTAGTAGTAGTAGTAGTAGTAGTAGTAGTAGGAGTAGTAGTAGTAGTAGTAGTAGTAGTAGTAGTGGTGGTGGTAGTGGTAATGGCAGGGGCACCCAACGACAAGTTTCGGTAGATATCTGTTCGCTGGAGGGTAGTTCGCCTAAGGCTTTCGGCGTCGATTAAAGAGTGCACTCGGATTTTCGTAAGTAAAACGTGGCCTAAAAGATTCGTAATGTGGAAATCATAACCCCTGAGGTTTTCGGAAAAATTGTCATTGCTGTTTTTGGCAGTAAAAAACGTCAGCTAGCATTTTCGGAGAGAAAAAATGGTTCCCTAGAAAGTTAACTTCAGCTAGTATTTTCTCAAAGAAAGATTTTGTTCCCTAAAATTTTCGGGCAGTTAACATTTCAGCTAGGGAATCCGAACAGATCAAAGTTTTCTAGCTAACCAAAACATCACCTTAAACAGACTTCAAACACCATAAGGTACCTAAAAATGCCTTTCTACAGCTTTTGGCTGCTTTGGCTCGTTGGGTGCCCCTGTAATGGTAGTAGTAGTAGATAGAAATAATGCTTACAACAAATAACTAAGAATAATATAAGATGTTGGTGATGGTGATGATCATGATATATTTTTTTTAAGGTTATGAAAACCACGGCAAAAAAACCGTGAACGATCAAACTTGCTCTACGTTGGATCAAAGATAGATCTTGACCAGTCAAAAAATAATAATAAAATGTAGGGGAATACTGCAAGGGCTGGGTTGGTCAAACAACGTGTTAAGTCGTAAATACGATATTTCGACTGGCCAACACCAGCCACCAGGAAAACGCGAGTTTACATGGTATTTATATTTACCGGAAATGACATGAAATAGTACGTGATGTGTCAAAGCTACAGGAAAATAACAAGGCAACTAAAATGTATAAGATATACAGAAAAAAAATTGAATAAAGCCAGAAAACTTAACATTACATTTCATCGCGTTTGTTAAGGCCTGCAGGCTCTATTGTTTAACCTAACTGAATAAGAAATGCCTCACGGACGTTTCTAATGGAGTCACGTTTGGTATACAATTGTTTCAGAGGTATCAGGATACATTTTAATTGCCTTGTTATTTTCCTGTAGCTATGCCACATCATGTAATATTTCATGCGATTTCCAGTAAATATAAATACCTTGTAAACTCGCGTCTTCCTTCAATAATGAGAAGTATTACAAGTTGAACTCGAATTTACATTTGTGAAAGGTACAGTGGACGAAAACACCTTGACAAAGGACTGGCTCAATAACAGTATATGGTCCCTTTTACACCATGGCCAACAATGAAAGATCTTGGGAATATGTTTGTATTAAAAACATACAGAAGTGTGTCTTACTTACAGCGCATCGTCGACATGTTGTGGCTTGGACATCCTGTATCCGTGCTCAAGTACGTTTGCAAGTCTCCTGCCATTCATCCGTGGGTATGGTGAGCCACCTTAAACGGAAGAATTTTGGAATGAAATCTTACCAGAGGGCTTTCCAAAGTCATTGCATGATAGGAACGGAATGTTTACTCGACAGCGGTGTTGATGTGAGATCTGGAGGAATAATTTTACAGGGAGCGGCGGCCACTAACTTGCTGCCTTTTAAACGTTAATGGATAAGCTGTCTTTTCGAGAGAGCCACATAATAAGAATTAGTTTAGACGCCGCTAGATATATAACATCATATTTTTGTTTAACGATTCTTACCTATTGTGAAGATCTCGTAGAGAACAATCCCATAACTCCATCTGTCAGAAAGTGGGAATCCTGTAAGTTCATAGCTGAACTCTGACCAAGAATTTACTTGGATTACTAAACCTTTGATACTTACACATCACTTTTTGTGGTGTATGTTCCATACAACAACGATTCATACGCGGTCCACTTAACTGGCAGACGGCCCTGATTGTGAAAGAAAAAAAAGAGGACTTTAGATTTGCCGAATAGCTGAGCTGTGATCTAATGAAAAGAAATTCTGACCTTCCTCGTTTCCTCAGCAATATTACTACTCGTCCCCTTTTTTTTCCTGAAGGTTTGGTAGTTGTTATTTGGGCTTAAGAAAGCAAACATCCGTTTGTAGCAAGATAACGGTTACATACGGTTCCAAATTAGACCGGCAAGCAATCCCTACAACAAATACTAGGTATTATTGTGTGGCAGCTATTGGTGTTTTACCCTTGTCTTTTTTTCATAAATGTCTTCCTCCTCTACGTCCCTGGCCATTCCAAAGTCTGTCACTTTGCATGTTTCTCCTTCTCCAACCAAAACATTACGAGCAGCAAGATCCCGATGGATGATCTGTAATAATCACTTTACTCATCAGTGACACCACGATGTAACAGCAGTTTAAAAAAGTATATTTAAAAAAATTAATTCATTTTTATTTTCTGGAATATTTTACATATTCAGAACATGTTAAGTCACTTGAGCTCAGAATATTCCAAACGATTCGCTCGACCTTCTTTACCATATTGACAGCTTGTAGGTGTTGGAGGGGATCATGTGATGTCTGTGATCTCGTGTCATCACGTGATCCCAGGGGAGTGTTACTAATTAATCGCTGCTAACTCAAGCCCTTTCAGGGGCACCCAACGAGCCAAATCAACCAAAAGCTGTAGAAAGGCATTTCAAGTACCTTATGGTGTTTGAAGTCTGTTTAAAGTGATGTTTTTATAAGCTAGAAAAAGTTCATCTGTTCGGATTCCCTAGCTGAAAGTTTGATTGCCGGAAAATGTAGGGAACAAAATCTTCTTTTGAGAAAATGCAAGCTGAAATGAGCTTTCCACGAGCTTTCTAGGGAACTATTTTCTTTCCGAAAATGCTAGGTAACGTTTTTGACTGCCAAATACAGCAATTACGACCTTTCCGAAAATCTCAGGGGCTATGATTGCCCCATTGCGAATATTTTAGGCCACGTTTTAGTTACGAAAATCCGAGTGCACTCTTTAATCGACGCCGAAAACCCAAGGCGAATTACCCTCCACCGAACAGATATCTACCGAAAGTTGTCGTTGGGTGCCCCTGCCCTTTGTCCTGGTTTAATGATGTTCGCCTCTCTGTTACGATGTAGTGACCATCTGTTGCCAAAATGTAATGTTCTCCGAGTCGATCCGACCACATAAGCTCATATGATCTCAACGGACTTCCGTCAACTGTCAACAGCTAGAAGACCGAACTATTGGGCAGAAATGTTAAAGGTGTGCCAATAAACAGTCAGGAAATAAATTCTTCATGCCTTTACCAGCATGAGGAAAGAACACGCTTGGTTTTCTGCTTTAAATGGTGTGGTTATTATCACTTTCTTGGAGCGGGGAGAGTTGCCAATAACATAGAAATGTACTCGTGTACTACTGTGTCAGACATTGTTTTCATCCTCTACTTTCTATTTGCAGACAAAGCTCATCGTATTATCCAAACGGCTTAATGTTTGTTTAAAACGAATGACAGGTGCTATTACACAAGCTCACTTGCCTTTCTTGATGATAAATAATTCATTCCATCAGCGATTTGCCAAGCAAACTTCATCAGCTGTTGTGACGTCAGAGTGGTTTGTGGTTTTATATCCGGGTCTTTGTAGTAAGTGTCATTCAATCCACGGCTCTTCCTCAGGTAACCCAATAAGTCACCGTACGGGACATATTCAATCAACACCAGCAATGGCTCTGTGGTAAAACCCCAAAACATTCATTGTTCGAATACAATTCTTTTTCACTCAGGATCTTACGTGAAATTGCCTCTCTATACTGGTAGGAAAAATGTCTCCTCGTTTGAGTTCCACTGGGTTACTCAGGAAGTAATTGAAACTAATTCTTTGTTTCTTATCTTGTTCATACGTTCTGGATTGGTACCTTGTTTCAGGGCCCGGGCAGCAAGTTTGCAAATTTACGGAGGGGGAGGGGGGGGGGCTTACTTCGAACGCTTTAGCGTGAGTCAACTAGGGGGACAATTTTTAAATTAAAGTCCTCTGAAATGGCTAGAAATGCATTTAAAACTAACATTATCTAGTGAGACTTATATACGGTCAGCAACAAAAGGCGGTGTTTTAAACAATTTCTCTTAACTGATCTTAACTTAACTGGCAATTAGGAACGTATCCACAAAGCTCAACTCGGCTTAAGATCGCCCGCGAGACATTGTACGATTGAAAAGTGATGGGGACAAAGCCAACGTGGTGCCTGTGTTTAGACACTGGAACCTGTTTCTAAGCTTGGTTGCTTACAAGCTTAGCGGTCAACTCGGGTATTGTTGCTGAAACGTTTTCTTCCACTTCTTCCTTTGAAAGGCGTGAACTCGCCATGTGAGTCGGCTGAGTTAAGAGAATTACGAATACGACACGAGGGCATCATTTGGCTATGGTTGAACAGTTTTCAAATGGAATAAACAAAATGAGGTTACAGAAATCTCTTGTTCACCAGTTGAGCAACCTGTAAAAATTGCCCTCAGTACCTTGACAAGGAGATACCCTCCAACCAAGGCTTGAAATCTTCATGCAACTGAAATTTTGTGTTAGTCTAACATACTCTAGCTAATAATAAATACTTATTTAACAGAAACGTTAGTGAACATTTGTTTGCAGGATATCACAACTTTACCGGATATTGTGACGCATCCCATCAACTTGATGATGTGTGGATGGGGCTTAAGGGTCTTCATCAGTTCAAGTTCTGACAGCAAGTCCTTCTTGTCTGCCTCCGCAGCGTTAGCTATAAGTAAGCAAAGAGGCACATAAGGTCTTTTATAGGATTATTTTAAAACATTCTCCGCCTGTTATTGAAATGGTTTTTGACAAAACCGCAATCTAAACTGAATTCAATGTGACAAGATTAACTTAAATAGAGATGTAGAAGTCCATCAATTGTGTTAACCCACGCCCTAAGTTACACTTTGTTTTCTTAAGCGGCCCTGAGTATTTGTATGCAATAAGTAAAATATGAGCGAGAGACCTTTATGGGCACTTAAAATCGCGAGCCGCGGGCGAGCGGTTTTAAAGCCCATTAAGGTGGGACGTGAAAAGTTTATCGTACTTGTGATATGAAACAATATATTGTGTTTGTCATGTTAATCAGTAGAGATATGCATATACTAATCACGAGCTGAGCAGGACTCTGTCATGAAAGTTAATGCAGCAGTTGATTTGTATTTGGGTTTAGAGAGGTATACATGTGACTCAAATACGACTCGTAGACTGGTCTTAACTCTTAAGAATTATTAATTAATTTTACAAAGTCCAAAGTGAACCATTATAGGTAATGAACCATAACCCAGCTAAGTAAACGTAAGGGGTGCATGTTTTATTGTTAACTATGGATGAAACACGTAGGTCTCTCTAAACAACGATGACATAGTAATCTGTTCCACTTCTTTAGTGACACTTTGTTTGTCCAACAATAGCTAAATCTAAGACACAAATTGCGTTCTTATGTTACGTTAACTTTCTTACGTTTGAGCATTTTAACAGCAACAGTAGTCTTTCCAGCACTTAAAGGAAGTTGTATTGCCGTTGCTTTGGCCACCTGTCCAAAAGAACCTTTACCAATTATCTTGTCTACAGTCACGTTTTCTCTTGGTACTTCCCAAGAACGGGTCTCCGGATTAGTAGGCGCGTAGTAAGCAGGTTGAGAAGACTTTTGCGATTGCGGTATGGTTGGTTTTGATTGATGTGTGCAATATCTTTCTGATGGAGTTGTTTCCTGTAGTTCCATATACGAACGGCCAGGCGTTATAAGCTGTTTGTTGGAGCTACTTGGAGAAACGTTAGCTGGAGTGACATCTTCCATTGCTAATTCATTCTGAAAAGGAAAGATATATTCCGTCTCATGGTGCGTCAAAAGACCAACGCCACATCAAAATTTTATACCTCATGTAATTTGATAGCTT
Organism: Pachyseris speciosa; assembly: GCA_016490735.1. Classification (NCBI taxonomy): domain Eukaryota; kingdom Metazoa; phylum Cnidaria; class Anthozoa; order Scleractinia; family Pachyseridae; genus Pachyseris; species Pachyseris speciosa. Next base: position 381,428 of record JAEMWC010000495.1, read on the forward strand.
TAACTCATTTGTTTGTTTAATAGCAGATATTTATATCCATTTTCAAGGATAATCTTACGTTAAGTCAGACTAGGGGTGGAATTTTTACTCCTGTTTTAGAAAATTATTTTAACATTGTGTATTGTAAGTATAATGTACATTAACTTTTATATACGTATATATTTCATTTCATTTCTAATATATCATTAATTAAGAGGGCCACAAGTTTATTAGTTGTTTAACTATTAAGTGTTACCCTCTATAAATAAAGTTTTGATTGATTGATTGATTGATTGATTGATTGATTGATTGACTGACGTAGTTTGCAGCTCAGTGTTTGAACTTGTACGTATACGTATACCCACCGACAGTATATGGCTGATGTATCGCCACCTTTCACATCTTAATCTTTTCAAATTCTTTGACTTTAAAAAAGATGCTCGCGACCATTACTAGGAATATGAGTGAAGTAACTTGAGGAGCCTAACCTTGATATATAATGTACGTTAAGCAGTAAAGTCTTTTCATGCTTTGTCATAAATGCTTTAAAAGCACAGTTCAAGACCTGTTTTGGGAAAGAAACTAATAACAAAAAATGAACCCTGGGAAAAGGAAACAATAGAATTGTGAACAGACTTACGTCATAGGATCCTGCATCACCGCGTGGCACTTTATAGGATCTAAACCTTAAGGGTAAAGGGTGTTTATTTTCAGTAAACACGCCGCTGTTGCCTCATGACAAAAATGATGATGATGATGATGATGATGATGATGACGACGATGATGAAGTCAAAGTTACACAAAACCTCTTATAACCCCAAGATAACATGCGCTTCCGTGTGAGTGCCATATTTTCAAATTTAGCGCCAACTTGTACCGGTAGCTTTTTTCGTCTAGCATTGTTGGATTGTGTTTTGCCACTACCTCAACATTCACATCTAACAATGTTAGATGTAGGATCTAACTTTGTTAGATATTTCGGCCAAGGCTTTTTAAAAGCATTTTTCTGGCAACTGTGCATTACTGATTAAGTTAAATTGGAAATTTTTTCCATACCGTTCCGTCTTTCTTAAACACTGAAAAAACGTAATAAGAAAGTAATGACTACTTATCAACATAGTTTCGTTGTAATGCGAGAAATGAAGTGTTCATCCTCTTTGATGTGTTTAACAGAGGGCCACAAAACTCGTACCTTGTTGCAGTTCCTAGAAAAGGAAGGAAGAAAGAGAAAAACAAAATACAAATAAGTCAGGTAAGGCTTAGTGAGGATCGAAAAGACTGCAAAAAAAAACCAAGCGTTTTACCTTTCTTGCGTTGCAAAACTATGATTATAATCAGCACAATGATGATCGCCCCAAGTATTCCAATGATCACCCACAAAACAGTGTTACAAGAACACTTACACTCTGCGAGTAGAACAAAGGAAACTAACATTAGTACATCACAAAAGATAAAAATAGGTTTAAATAAGTTAACCAAATGTTTTAGAATACCAGCAGAAACTCAATCCGGTAATTGTATCATAAAGCAGGGTATTATTTCACAAGGCCTTAACCGTGCTTTGTTCTCCTATAATGCACGCAAGAATGTGACGAGAACACGAAACAAGTAGGAAGAGGGCTCGTGCTTCTAACAGCATCTTGAGTGCTTAGCTCTCGTCACTTTCTTGAATGTCTTATAACAGAAGATGCACAGTTGAGGCTTTTTTATCTGCTTTATAATATACGTTTTCCCACATTTGTAGATAAATTTGTTTCACTTTGTGACAAAACCGAGCAAACGAATGGCGTCACTATTCGTACATGCTACGTCCACGCTGTGTCTTGTTCTATAAATTCTTTTTAACGGGGGGCTAAAATCGTTCAATTAAACAAAAAAGCAGCACTCGTCGTTCCCGTTCCATCAGTTCTGTGATATCACTGAACTATTTCAATCGAAAAGCTTATTTTTGGGGGTTTTGAAAAATGCCAGATTTGTAATGATTTTGAAACTGCACGTGCAGAAAAATGGCGTCGTAATGCGTCCTGCATTATTATTCAAGACAAGGTGACACTGGCCAGGTATGATCATGGGGTACTCGATGTTCATCGTTCGTACTCAAGAGATATCCTTCGATAGACGCAATTTTCTTTCTCTGCCATGAACTTGTTAGAGGTTTCCTTGTTATCAATGCGTTGAATAACAGACCAACTATCCTGCTCAATCTTGCTCAACATCCACGCGATTTCGCATAAAGTTTTACTTTACTTTACTTTACTTTACTTTACTTTACATTACTTTACTTTACTTTACTTTACTTTACTTTACTTTGCTTTGCTTTGCTTTGCTTTGCTTTGCTTTGCTTTGCTTTGCTTTGCTTTGCTTTGCTTTACTTTAATTTTACTTTAATTTAATTTAATTTAATTTAATTTTTCAAGATATGTTATCTGTGCATGAGATACCTGGTGTTCTTTCTGTGGGCGACGGTGAACTGATTGACATTGAAGGAGTCCGTTTTATGGAATTGGGATCCACACTAAAATCGCCAAATTTGCCATTATTAGCAGCATCCTTCATAGTAGATATTACATCGTTTTCACCAACACTTTGATTGAATCCCAGAACCAGATCAGCGACCACGCTGCCACACCTGCCAATAGAACGAGGCATCTACAGTTCTGAACAAAACTATTTGAGTTTGGAGTCCAAAATGCTTCACCAATAAGTGTGTCTCAACAATATTTTTAAAGTAACTTCTCATCTCTGCCCCTCCCCCTATTCAATGTTGAATTTTGGTAGCACCTTCTGGTAGGGAAACCTTTGGAAGGGGCAAACAACATGGCATCGGGAGGAAAGGGGGCTTTGAAACTCAGTCGATTGCTGATTGCATGTAAAAACGACTTCGAGACTCAACACTGAAACCTTTCAAAAGTGCAAAATCAAGGGTAACGGACGGCTTGTTTCTTTGAAATAACATATGATCATTATCATTGTATTTCCTCACTGTCCAGAAGCCTAAGGCATCCTTAAAAGGTTTTCATGACCAGCAGAGGCTCTGGGAACAGAGAAGCACAAGAAAGGTAAATAGCTTAATTTATTTTGCAGTCTTTTCGATCTCCACTTAACCTTACCTGAGATGTGTTACAGGTCATCAGACCAAAGCACCAGCAACCGCGTTTTATACTCTGTGGGTTTGTAAGTTTGTGGTTTTGTTGACTTTGTGGGTTCGTTAACGTCACCTTCAGGTTTCAGTTTTTAGTGCATGATCGTCTGAACTGAGGGAGATCAGTATGGACTCACCAATTATTTATGGTTGTTGGCGCGGTCATGACCATTCTCTTAGCTCTCTGTTACTCTTAGCAATTGAGCTAACTGGTCAGGGGTTGGGAATACGTTAAGGGCCTTTCAAATTCGGGTTTAATTGCGATGAACAACAACAAATTCATTTGATGAGACAGTCTCCTCAGACCTTTCTGAAATGGGAAGAATTAAGAATATTAAACAACAACAAAAATCTTACCTAGTTTTGATTTTGATATCGTTAAGTCCCAAATGCTCAAGGCTTTTTTCAACCTAAAAAGACGTGGAAAGGATGGGTTGAAAAAAATTAGAACGCTAACATTGAACAATTATCCTGCGAAATCACAGGAAATAGCGCCTGATACCGAGGCCTTCAGTACATTGATGACAAAGAACAATTTGCTGGTTTATTGCAGAAAAACTTTAAGAAACGGACTGAAAAAAAATAATATAGCCATTCTTCACAACAATGTTTTCAAAGGAAGAGTGATTAAAAAGAAGGGTGCCAGAGACAAACATGAAACAGTTGTGTGTTGAAGTTGATGTTCAAACTCTACGTGTCGGAGTGAAGGCCTAGCTAGTCAAGGAATCGTGGCACCGTGTATTCCAATGCACTCTACGTTTAAGCCGAATTAATAAAAAAAAAAAAGAGAGAAAGAAAAGAAAACTCAAAGCTGTGCAGGGCAAGTGTACTGGCTGTATATCAATCGATGGAAAGTGACAAGTACAAACTTTCCCTACCTCCCTACGAAACTCTTGTTCTGGAAAACTGTTGCAATCTTTATTTGTGATGGTCAAAGTTATTCGCCAGGTCACAACTGTGGTTTCTTGTACGAAAAAAGACATTAATTTACAGTAATCATATAAAAACGGTAGCAAGTTTCATCTGAATAGTTTACTAACAATTGGTTACGTTATTTTGCATTTTATTCTAGTAGAACTTTTCTTTATAACCAGGATTTTCCCGGTCCTAAACACTGTGATCCTGCAGGCATCTCCGCACTGAAATGATAAAGAAGCTAACCTGAAGGCATATTGCCAATTAAAATTCACCCGAAGAAAATTATGACTTGAGACCTAATCTCTCTACTCTATTAAAACAATGTGATGTAAACATTAGCCAAAAGCTTAAAAACAAACACGACGCAAGCATTAAGAGCCTTTTTAAGCTCGTTGAGCTTATCCAAGCTTGTACAAGTGGAGCTAAACATGGAATGAAATGAGATCAAACTGAAAAGAGCTACTTAATTTTAACTCTAACCCTAACATGTTTAATCAATTATTTTTATTACGAATTTACGAGGTAACACTTTTGACAATTATTTCTAAAGTAATACCAGACTACCAACCTATTCATCAGCACTCATTTAGGTGTGAAATATTGCCTTCGTCGTATATACTGTTCTAGCCTATGCAGTGCTTTTCTCTCGAATCTCAAAAACCTGAAATTGTTTTTCCTTTTAACATTCATAGCAAGTTTCACGCGCAAAACTCTCACCTCTTGGTGTCGTTGGAGTTGATGTCACAGGGCTTGTAGGTTCTACTATAAGGCAAGTACTTATTAGCTATAAAGCAAATATTCATTAGCTCTAAAGAAAGGCCAAAGCATATTAGCTGTAAAGCATTACTTATTAGCAAAGAAGCAAGAATTATTAACGTATAATACAAGTACTTATATGTATTAGCTCAAAAGAAAGTATGTACAGCACTAGCTACAAATAAAGTACTTATAAGCTATAAGGCAAGTTCTTGTTAGGCTAAGATTTTTATGTTCGTGGGCATGCCATCGAAAATCGTTGAAGTAGAACAGGAATAATAGTGCTCTCCCTGAAAAATATTCAGTAATAGAGATAGGTAGTGTTGGTAAAACTCGAAAGACATACCATTGTTGATGAGGACAATATTTCTTATAATAGCATTCTATAACTTACCAACAATGATGCACTGAGTTATATTGATAGGTGTTCCTAAACTGTTACTCGCAGAACATGTGTAACATCCGGTGTGATCTGACTTTGCATCAAGAAACTTAAGCTCTTTTCGTGTGGACAAGGCAGTGCCTCCGCCTTCTTTCTCTTTGTACCATACAATGCTAGGTTCAGGGTTTCCGTCTACAGGACAAGCAAGAGTTTCTGAGCTACCCTGAGTAGAGTCTTGTTCTGACCATTGCCTGTAGCTGTTGGAGGGTCTAAAACGTGAGAAATGCATTGATGGCTGAATAGAGATAGAGTAGACTGAATGAATATCGCTGAGTAATGTAGAGTAACGTGTGACAAAAAGTAAAATAATAATAATAATAAGTTTACCACAACGGCAAATAGTTGCAAGTGTTAACCATTTTTTCTCCATTAGTCGTTCATTTTTGTCCTTGTCCCGTTATATTCCATTTTTAATGGTTTTCCTGTATTTAACACTACCTACAAGTAGCGCGGATAGTTGTTATTTTGGTAGTTGTTTCGTTTTATTCTTCTTCGATTTTATCTTTGTTGTTGCTTAGTTATCTTTCGCGTTCCATGTTTGCTCTTGCTTGTTAATTTGTCGTTACGCTAAAAGGTGACTTAAGGGAATGTTTACTTGGGGAGGCCAACTGGAAATCAAGCGTCAAGACCCTTCAGATCTCGCCGACTTCAAATGGATGACACAGAGTAGCTGATTTATAAGAGAGAAAATGATATCAAATAAACAAAACAGCTGCCGCGGCAGTATGCTGGAACGAGTGAATTTCACTTCCCTTAAAACAGGTAATCTAGCATGGACAGCGGCAAATAATAAATCAAAAGTCGTCTGTGCATATTAAGCCTAGAATTTACCTATGTTTGAGCTGTGATGTGCAGCATGACTTTTCTCGCAAATATTACTGCATTCTTCTGACATTACTCAGCGCTCCGTTGCATCAGTATATGTACAATCGGATACAGTGCATGATGTCTTTGTAGGATCTTTTCCTTTTTACTCCAGACAAAACCATTACGTGTAATGTTCCCTTTATCTGAATAACCTATGTTAACCTGTTTAATACCTTGACAAAATGTTTGCTTTTTCACTTAGCATTTTCCGTGATCGTAACACAGCGGCTTAACTAGTTACATTGTTCTGGATATCTATAAACCAAAAATGGCACAACCTACGTAAAAATGTAGGTGCAATCACAGCGCAAGCAATATCAAGATGCAAAATTCGGTGAATGACTGCTAATATGATTCTTTCCAGGCTTTCTTTTAAAAACCAGTAAATTGCTTTCACGACTGTGATAATCTACTCACATTGCACATCAATAGCTGTTGTTTTACTGCATCTGCCACATGCGTTACTTGCCACGCAGCTGTATTCTCCTTTAAGCGCTCTGTTAATTTTAGGTAAATTCCACGTCGTACCATTCTTCCTAACCTCATCCCTTGAATCAACCCATGAGATATTTGGAGCTGGATCACCAGTCACTTTGCAGAACAGTGTCACATTGTCGCCCTCCTTGACGACTGTCCTCAGACTCACACTTGTCACTGAAAAAGGACCTTTGAAAAATGATACGTGAATCGTCAGGAGATAAATAAAACGCACCTCTCTGGCGAACGGACCCCACCAAGGATGGCGATGCATACGTGCAAAGGAAGAACGGACATTACCGTATAAGCTCTATTAAGCCCCCTCCCCCTCCCTCCCCACTCCGGGGGAGGGGGGCCTATTTAATTTCAGGTCTTATTAACGGGGGGCTTATTAGAGAGGGGGAGCTTAATAGAGAAGGTGGGCTTATTTCAAATCTTAAACACCCTGTTTTCATCTAACATCAGTTTTGGCACAAAACGCAAACAACTACGGTGAAATTTTATTATCTAATAAAGAACAGCCAACAGTATTACATGTTTGAGCATAAATTTCCTTAAAAAACAAAGTTTGGGCCACATCAAGATGATTACGCAAGAGGAAATAGAGAGCGGGGGAGCGGGGAGCTTATTACAAAAAACGACTTTCAAACGAGGGTCTTATTAGAGAGGGGGCTTAATAGAGACGGGAGGCTTAACAGAGCTTTTACGATAGTTGTAAAACTTACCTTCAACAGTGACACTGGCGTTGTTGCTTGTTCCAGTTCCAATAGAATTTTCAGCGACGCACCGGTAAATGAACTGGCCACGAATGTTTAACAACAACGTGAATACTCCAGAGCCACTGATATTTGCTATAACTTCACCGTTTTCATAGAGTGTATAATTCTCCACCTCAGGGTTGGCGGTACCAGCTTTGCAAATAAACTGCACCATGTCTCCTGCGCAGACTTTGCCACCTGGAATACTCACATTTAACACGACATCTTTTGGCACGTCTGCAAAAAAACAGAGAATAGGCAGCGTGAGTTAATAGCGGAGCTCCGGCGATCCGAAGGGTCGCCAGGCGGAGCACCATGGTTAAGAAAATATAGTAACCCATCTATTCGAGAAAATTTGGTTTTGGTCACCGTACGTACGTACGTACGTTCGTACGTCCGCCCCTCTATGTATGCGAAATGAAATGTCGGCCATACTCGAGCCGACAGGCTAGTTGACAGTGCACATCTTTGAAATTGGACATCCATTTTATGGCCAGTTGACACCTGTCAAAACAAGGTACGCGCTGGCCAGTATTACTTGACCATATCGCGGGCTCAAGTTAAGACCTCATCGAGGTCAGCTGTTATTTTGAAGTTGACCGCCGACCAGTTACTGGTTTACGATTGCATCGCAGGCTCAAGCCTTGTGTGGGACACCCAAACCAAAACGAGGCTTAATTTTTCGCGTGCTTTCTGCGGCTCGAGAGTTCAAATTCAGTTGGTTTCTTCATTTTGAACAAAACAACTTCATCCACTTCGAAGTTCAGTTTCTGTCTTTTAATTCGCGTAAAAGGCATAAAAATCAAGAACTACTTAAAAGATACTCCGCAAGGTGAATTTCAACTGATAAAATGGAAGAGCAAAAGGTTTTTCTCAGGAAATTCTTAAATTTTGAATCCAATTGTATGGCGCCCGGATTGTGTGGTTGAACTGACAAAATGATTTAACGCTTCAAGGGCTTGTTCACTTTACCGCGGCATCTTGCAGCTCACCAAGAAAGTTCACTTAACAACTCAACAGCATTAATGGGAGGAACTAGTAGCTCAAACTTGATGGAAGAAGTTCTTTATTTGGACAAACCGTTTGCTATTTTTGTAGATCCCTGTTTTTACTATAATGGATCGATGCGTATTTTCAAGTGATAGAAAGTTCGACAACACAAGTAACTTAAATTAATTGAAGCTTAGCATTTGGTTTAATCGTTGTTACTTTTGTTCAGGAATGAAACTTGCATTTTTGTCTCGACTTGATATAAATAACAATCTACTCGTTTTGGACACAAAGAAGTAGCTAGTCGAATTTTTTGTTTGTTGTTTGGTGAGCGAACGAGTGTTTTTCCTCCGCTTGACTGACTGTACTTGTTTTTCGACGTCTGCGTTTCTACAGTGTTAAGAACTGAAAGAAAAGTTTGCCGTTATGTTATTAACACGTAATCGTAATGAGTCCTCGTAAAATTAAGGATTAGTATCACTTATGTTTTTTCGCGACTATGGAATTTCAGCAACTTTCTGAAAACTGGCACAAATGATATAAATCCTTAATTTTACTTGGCCCCATGCGATTACCTATCCAAACTGTTTCCTTTCTCTCTTTCTTACGACATTTAAGCTTATGTCTAAGCTTAACTTACTACGAAATATGTAAACATTTTCATCCATTATCGTGTTTGTCGAGCATAATCGCGACGTTTGGTGGCTAAACGCAAAACAATGTTTGACCAAACACGGGACCAAGTAAGTCCAAAAATGATTTTTGCGTATTATTGCTCAATTTTCGACGTTACGTGGTTCATTTGGTTGCTTTTTACCGTTTGCGCACAATGTGTTTGTTGGGGTGGCTAAACGATCAAATATTCGTTCGTAATGCGAAATTTTGGATGAACATGTTTGATTTAGATCAAACATGGAAAGCCATTTAATGCCCTATTGTGAGAGGTGGCTAAACCGTCAAACATGCTCGTACAACGATGATGAAAATATTTGATCGTTCTTTGATTGCTAAATTCGGTTTCGAACAAACACACGCGTCGACTGTATTGTTTTCTTGTAATGTATTGAGGTTTTTGAACCGCGTTCAATTCCTGTTGACTGCTCTAAACATAAAATATTGGCGCAGGGAAAGCCATGCGGTGTTGCTCAATACCAGTAAAAAACTAATAATCGTGGAGCTCCGCTTTTAAGCTTGGCTAAATCTGTATATTATATGAATGACGTTTAAACAGTGTGCAAGTGTGTGCATTACATTAACATGCTCAAAACTAGCAACTGGCAGGGTGACAAGCTGTCTATCGTATCTTGAGGTAAAAAGACAGCACCTTACACTCCATTAGTCTTTCCCCCTCTATCACGGGAAACCGGATTTAAAATTAGAATTTCGGTAACAGGGGCGGATCTAGGGAGGGGTGAAGGGGTGCCCACCCCCAACCCCCTCCCCCGAGACGACCTACGACTTTCTAATAAAATAGTATTCTGCAAAAAAAAAAAAAAGAAAGAAAAGAAAAGAAAAGAAATGTGGTTTATTCACCCCCTCCAAAACAGTTGACAAAACAACGCGACGGAGCTTCGTCTCCTTAAGACAATACACTACATGTCACTAATAAGAAAATGAAACATTTATGGAAAAATGTAAAAGCTGAATGGTGCGCTTCCTCTCAAAAGCTCCTTTATGTTACAAGACGTTGGTTCTCCGGGATCTTTCATTACATACGTATGGATCAAAGAGGGGACCAAATAGTTTAATTTCCATGAGGATATACAAAACAAACGAATTAAACCAGCTAAATAACAGAGTGATGGTGTATACTTCCCGGTATTCACAATTGACATCAATGGATAAAAACAAGGACTCACGCTGCACATCAATAGTTGTTGCTTTGCTGGAATTGCCACATGTGTTACTTGCTATGCAGGTGTAAACTTCTCCTTGGTTATCTTCGGTTAAATTTGCTAAAAACAACGTGGCGCCAACTCTTGGTAAATCATTCTTGCCATTAACCCACCAGACATTGGAAGATGAAACTCCAGATGCATTGCAGAAGAGGGTCGCATTTTCGCCTTCCGTGACAACGATCGTGTGATTTACATACACCACCAACGCAGGAACTTAAAAAAAAGGCCAATCAGATCAATCTCAGTACTAATTATCTACACTTATAGCTGGGAACAGTGGCTTCAAAAAACATCAGCATTGTCATATTGGTAATTGCATAGTTCTGTCAGCAAAGGAACATTTTCAAAGCTCGACCAGGAACAAGGAAGGGAAAATAAATTCTTGGCACAGGAAGTTTAACCACAGACTAGTAGGGCATAAAGTAAAGTGCCCTACATTTAAAAGGTTTAGAAGATTTAAGAGACGATCAAAGGACTAAAGAACAGCGAAATTCCTTCTTAAATGCAAAACTAAAATAAAGCAGCCCCGCAAATTTGATCCCTTTAGCTTAATCCAATACCAACTTTCGCTGATGTTATTCTATGCCATTTCTTTACAGAAATTGTTAAGAAGCAAAACGGTAGTAGACGAGCTTTTCAAAAGAGAAGTTAGAAACTTCAAATGTCAAACTTACCTTCAACAATCAAAGTGATGTTGTTGCTTGTTCCAGTTCCCAATGAATTGTTAGCCACACACCAGTGGATGAACTGGCCACTAGTATTTAACCACAATGTGAATACCCCAGAACCACTCATGCTTGCAATCTCAGCGTCATTTTGATACAGTGTATACCTCTTCACATCTGG
>JAEMWC010000495.1:402500-410000 GCA_016490735.1 Pachyseris speciosa
AAAACTCACCGTTGAATGTTACGGTTATACTGTTTGAACTTGTCACATTTCCCAGCGGGTGTTGTGCCAAACAGCGGTAAACGTGTTTTCCTTTTTCGGATATTTCTTGCACCCATGTTTCACTTGGACTGGGAAACTCTCCATACCCAAAAAGCCGATACTTTTGAACAGGTGGATTTGCATCAGATGCAACGCAAGTGAAATTGACCCACAAAATATCAGAACAGTCTTCGTTTTCGGTTGTGTTAGCTTCCAAAGTGACAATATCAGGTTTATCTACAGAAAAGAATGTCCACTTTAAAAAGATTTGTGCTTTACCTTTTTGGTATCAATAAAACAAAAGCATAAGAAAGAATTCACAGTGCAACATTAAAAAGCCGGAAGAGCAGCAATATTCATATTATAAAAGATACATCACTCTTGGCCAAGAATTAATACAAAAAGCTGATTACTATAATGTAGTTACTAGACGAGTAAAAGGAATATGTCAAAGTTAGTAATTAGCCACGATAACAGAAACACTAATCAAATTAAATTCTAACACAAACTACAGTGTTATAGATTCCTCTTTTCTAGAGAAAGCCCTACAAAAGCAAGAGAATGCAAAAATTGTTCCAACTTTTCGTTTAGAGTTGCCTGAGTTCTTAATAAGATATGTATAATGTACGACCAGAATTAACGTTACAAATAAACACCCAGTTAATCACTTTACAAAATATTTTGACAGAGTACAATTCAGGCATCAATAAATTTATTTAAACAAGCGGCAGAGTGAACAGAAACATGGGATGGCAATGACGGGAAAAAGTCCACCATAACGGAAAACTGATTTCACCGGTAAATGAAGAACCACTCGCCAGAAGGGAGAGAAAGAGAGAAAGTCGCTTCGTAAAAATATAAATGGGAAAAAATGCATAAGATGACTCCTCAGGTTTTTCCCTAGTAAAAGTTGTGGGCTTGTCGTATTCTTGGTAGGCTGTACAGTCCGCGAAATGGTCCCGACCCCGAAATGAGCCCCAACCCCGAAATGACCCCCAAATCGGGCCCGAATTGGTCATAAATTTTCTTGTTGTCAACCCCGAAATGATGTAATCAAATGTAAAAAATGGTATTTAAAATGAACACGCAGTTGAAAGTATTAATATTAATATTTATGTAAAGTTTAATAAATAAGCAGGAATGTTTTAGGACTTGATAATTTATTTTGATAATTTGACTTGCGAATTTATTGAACGGCTTAAAAACTTTACTGCACATCTCTCCATTCTTACAATAAATTTAGATTTTGAGTTATTTTGGCCTAGAAAATCGGATGTCAGATTTAGCCGTGTCTTTATCGGATATAAAGACACTCATTTAAAAATTAATTTCTTTTATATTTCCTTCATGAATTATTAACGCATTTTTTTAATTTAGTATATGAACCAGCCTTCATCTTTAGAGCACACGTCACAAGCATAACACTTGTCGGCGTAATACTGCATCATACCACGTTTATCCTCATAATTCCCGCCGAAAGGCACTTAAACGTCTTATTGCACTTTGGCACTCAAATGAGCGTGTAACCCCTGCTACTCGCATGCACTTCTTTCGAGAAAATGGCGGCAAATAATGTTATGGTGCTGTATGTGGTGGGATTGACTTAAAATCGGCGTTGACAACTACAAGGAACCTATCAAAGCTACTAAATGAAAAAAATCAACGTAATCTGAAAGCAATCCGAGAGGTCAAAACAAGAGGACGGCAGTCAAAAAGGTGGATTTTTGGAGGTTTCTTGAGCGACGTCCGAGGGTGAGACCAAGTATTGGTATTGGCTTTGGTGCAGTGCCGATCTTTAGGTGCATGTAAATGGGGATATTCAGTGTGTACTATAATATGACTGTGACAATCAAGCAAGTTCTATACAAGTTCTAAAATATATTTCTTTCGAGCCTAACCTTGGAAATAAAAATAGCAGTAAAATATCTTCCAATCTTAAAGTAAAATTCTCTCATCTGACCACACAAAACCACATGTATATACTTGCTCAAAGCCAAGAGTGCACTAAATAAAAGAGCACTATGGTATGAAATGAAAACTCTCGTAAAGGTAGTGTTACATCAGACGATTTTAACGCACCAAAATCGGTATCGTGTAACATGGTGCACAGGGCGATTTTTATAACGCAACATTTCGTTGCGGCAACATTTTGCAGGTTTTTGAAAATGATTGAAAATCCTGCAACATTGCTGCCCAAATTTTGTTGGAGTTGGTGCGTGTTCACCACCACAGTTGAATTTTAATGTATCATCGTCCCAGAAAGCATTCATTGTCTGCCATATTTGTCGAGCAGGAGCCTGGTCTCAAACGTTGCGGACAATGTTGCGTTAAAAATCGTCTCGTGTAACACACCGTCTGTCGACCGTTGCCGCAACAAAGTTGCGTCAAAAGTGGTCTCGTGTGATATGGATTTAAAAGTAGGCGTGTGTAACATCACGTTAACAGATGTTTTGGTCCTGAGGCCTATTTCTCGAAGCTCCCGGTAATTACCGGGCCCGTTAAGCTGTTTTGTTCTCTATTCCAAATGGGAGTTTCAAAAGTTTTTAAATTATACAGTAAATGTATCAGCTAAAGAAGAAAAATTGACTTCATTAGAGGTCCGAATGCACCATACTTTTCTTGAGATTTTGATTTAAAAATCTGGTTTCAGGCCCGTTAAGTGACCGGGACTTTCGAGAAACGGGCCCCTGTTCATCAGAAGAATGTCTGAACGCAAGTGCGTTATGTGCATTATTGACAGTACATATGAGAACATTAGGCAAAATGCACTATTCCCGTCAAAAATGACACTTAGAGAGTTAGAAAGAAGGTAAGGTATAAAAATATGGTAAAATGTACAAAACATTATTGTTAAGCAACTGTTAAATTTGACAAATGGAATAACATAAAACTGTAAAAACGAACGATAAAATCCGACGTTTCGGAGTAGTCATGACTCCATTATCAAGGAAAGTATAAACGAGATCATGCAAATTACAGCATTTAAAGCGATTTTGGCGCGAAAAAATTAACATAAGAGGGTGCGAAGATTATAGAAATACTATCGCACGAATGGAGTCTGATGCACGTTGAGATTTGGCTTTAAAGCTCTTATAAAAAGCATTTCGTACACTAAGCAGTCAAATTTAGTTTTGCATTTCTTAAGCACTTGGAAACGCTTTAGCGGGTCCTGAGGCATTGTTCCGTGCATGTTCTTGTAGTGTTTGGCTATGGCGGAGGATTGTTGTTTGTGTCCTTTTACACGATTATGTAAATGTCCGCGTGTGTAACCTACATAACCCGCATCGCACAGGTCACATTGAAAACCATAAACAACACACTGCTGATTTACAATTGGTGGTTTTGTTTCCTTAACATTAAGTTCTTGTTCAATTTTCCGGCTCACAAACACGGGCTGGATGGTGGTATGTATTTTTAGGCTCAAATCATTAAGTTGTTTCCTCACAATATCCGCTGAGATTTGGTCTTTGAATGGTAAAACCACTCGAATCGTGTCATCTGACTCTTGAGATGGTGATAAAGGTTGCTGCTGATCGCAAACCTTCGAGTCAACGAAACTTTTGATAGTAATGCTATCAAAAGCATTTTGAAAAAACTTTTGATAGTAATGCTGTAATTTGCATGATCTCGTTGATATTTTCCTTGATAATGGAGTCATGACTACTCCGAAACGTCGGATTTTATCGTTCGTTTTTACAGTTTTATGTTTTAAGAAACCTCTTTTAATACAAATGGAATAAGGGGGTAGAAATAAAATTAGAACACTCACAGTGTACAACAATGGAGGTATCCCTGGTGGCAGGGCTCCCAACGCCATTATTAGCAGTACACCTGTATTCTCCTTTCTCCTGTCTTCTGATATTTTTCAAGGGCATTTGGACAGCACTGTTATCAGAAAGTCTTGTCCAAGTGATGTTTGGTGTTGGATTACCATCAGCTGTACAGTTCAGTGTTACATTCTGTCCCTCAGTCACTGTTTGATTACCAGAGATGTGAGTGATGCTCGGTGGAACTACAAAGAAAGGCAGTCGTAAGTACATGCATCGTTTGCAACGTATACCAGATTTAACTAATGCTTTCCATCTTAAGGCAAAGAAGTGCTTAGCATTTATTAAAGCTTACTCGTCAAACTCAGAGCGTTGCAAAGTAAAGCTTCTTGTAAGGGAAAGGGCCCGGAAGGTGGCATTCAACTCAACAAAATGATGTAAATTCCTCCTCCACTACTCACTACTCAGGAAGGGCAACAAAACTTTCCAAAATTGTTATAAATCATACACCTTCGATTCTTCCGTAACATATATTCCAGTGTTTCTTTACTAAAGATTCTGTTGATAATCAGCTTTTCGAATTAGCATTGACATCTTATAATAAAATAAAATAAATTGAAAGAGGGATTTATTTAACTAGATGATAAACCCAAAGCTGTTCTCACGTTCTTCTTCTATTTTTGCTTTTGGACCCACCACGGTGGGGCGGGGGAGGGGATGGTGACTGCTGGAATTCACTGATGCTTTAGGGGCAAGAGCGTACATTTAAACCATGATTTCATTCCTTTCTATGTTAGGTCATGACGTTACCCACTTCCTATTTTTTTTAAAGCCCATGACACAATTCCTGTCAATTGTGACTTCATCCACCAATACACTTCTCTCACAGATCATACATTTCTATACTAATCTTGATGATGAAGTCTTTATTAACATAATATTTTAAAGAAATAAATAAAACAGAAATACGAATAAATAAGCTACCTATGCTTATTTTATTAATAAAGAAAATGCATCTATTTATAAAACACTCGTGGTAAATATACTTGTGGCCACGTGGCCGCAATTCACTTTGCTTCGCTGGTGATAACAAATCGTGTAGTGGTTTGTTAACATTCTGAGAACAAACGTTATCCCAAAGTGTCCTATCAAACTTATCCAAAAGGTCAGGAGCAGAAAATGTATGACTCAGTTAACAAAGGCATATCGCAAGGCTCTTGATTGTAGCCTATCGATATGGCTAAGATATCTTGTATAACTGGCAACTCCCCACACCTGTATGCCGTACATTAGAAGTGATAATAAACGTGAATGAAAGAGGACGTGAAAGACATTTATATGGTAACCATGACCGAATGTTACATTGTTACACTGATGTCCCTCTTCTCTTGAAACTAAACCAGATTTTCGTCGTTTCTCAATGAAGCATGTTAGACTGCCCATTTCTGTTCAAATTTACGTGGCTGAAGGAACGGTGGCATTTTATCCTAAAGGTTGAAGAGATTTTTACTGCATAGAATCTTACCTGTAACCACAATCCGTACGTTATAAATCCACTGGTCTGAGGCCACTTGAGTCCTGAGGCTGAAAGTAGCGTTTTCTCTTTCATTCACCTTGTTGATGATCAAAGTCGAAGATTCTTGATCACTTTGCAATCTGAATCGAGTGGGGAAATCATTCAAGTTGTTTATCGTAGTGTTTTCTCCAACACGACCAGGATTTACTACAGATCCAATATCATGTGGCTGACTGATGCCATCATCAACAGCGAAAAGAGTAAGAGTTATATTTTGACCTGCCAACAGAGTGTAATTCCACCTTAAGGGATAATCAGTAGTTCCATTCCTCACTGGAATCACAACAGTTCGAGCTCCGCCAGTTCCAGCGACGGTTTGGTTCCACGCAGGAGGAGGGCGGTCCACATAAATATAGCAGCTGTAACATAGAGTACAAATTTCATCTATTTTTAGTGAAAGCAGAGAGCAATTATGTGCTTGGTTTGAGGTAAAAATGGGTGCTATTCGTCTAGCTAGCTGCACTGCGAACATACTGACTAAGTCCTCTATAAGTCTAATCTAATAATCAGGCATCTGATAATATTGAGGCATCTGACTCATGGATCAAGACGATTCCAAAAATATATTGTATTGCTAAAATAGGACACTTTGCGATCTAAGATTCTTTGATATAACACTTCTGTTTACAACTGAAAAGCTTTCACCCGAATCAGGAATCAAGTTTCCAGCGAACGTAACAACAATACAGCTTTTTTATGATATGACTGGCTCTTTCCCGCGTTTTACTGTCTTTTAATAGCGTCCTTTGAGTCATATAATAAATCCTTTATTGACCAAGTTTGTTCGGTCAAGATGGCGGGATATTGGCCTCGTTCTTTTTGCGTGGTTTTGGACCTCGACGTCGTCTCGGTTCATAAACACGCAAAAGCAAAAAAAACTTGGCCCATATCCCGCCATCTTGACCTAACGCTTGGCCAATAACGAATATGTACTCATTTCATTTTTTTTCGCAAAGCTTGAAATGTAAACCATTTTTCGCGTAGTTTTTTTGTAGGTACCTAGATTGGACCTGATAGAATTTGTAATAACCCGTACCATCGTCCAAATTTCCGACGAAAATCTGTTTGGCTGTCAATAACAATCAACAGAAGTAAATGGTGCTGCATCTTCGCTTTGTTCTTGTGAAATTCTTCACAATTGAACACCGAACCATTAGCTGGAACGTGGAAGCACATGCTGTTTTCTTTTTATTGCGCGTTTTGTAAATTGTGCTTGCGTAACATGTGTTGTCTTTTGAACGAAACTTATGAAAGAAGAAATAATAGTAGCTTTAAGCCCTGGATTGTAACTCCTCCTTGTTGTTATACCCGGGAAACATTATTTGGTGTTTTTGGAAGCCTCACCAAAGCGAGTTAAGACTGACAGGCTGACTAGACTTTAGTGGCCTGCGTCCAAGAATAAAAAAAAAAAATGATTACGACACGCTAGTTTCTGATTATTAACTTATGTGAGGCCAAAAGTTACATTCTATATATTTTCTATATAATTTTTTAATTTCCTTCGATTTGTATGCATCGCATTGCGATACATGAGTAGTCTATTTGCTGTCCACATGCTAGCCGTGTTGCTGATTACGATTTGTCAACCTCTCGATAGTATTCTTCGTTTTTTTATAAAGTAGGACTGGTCTATTCTTTAAAAGTAAAGCCATGAACTAGAGTAAATAAATCTAGCAACGAGACACTCATTAGGGAGCTTTTCACTTTTAGAGGAGTTAATAGCTCTTCGTCATGCATGTTACAGAGAGATATGATCTTGCTCGCCAAATAACGATGTTTTAATACGAGACCAAAAGTTCTTTTGCATAGAGTGAAGTACGTGAAGTCACTCCTGATGCAACGTATATTAACAACCATCTTCAAACGTTTAATTCTTCAGTACAAATAGGCTAATACTGAATAATCGTTATTGAGGAAACTTTTTCACAAAAATGTGGTTTTCGAAAAGGACCTAAAATATACATAAAATTAAATAAAACAAAGAAAGATATGCAAAAAAATTATATTAAGAAATTAAAAACATGTCGCTTGAATGTATTAATATTAGCAGATTCTCGTACTACCTGGCTAAGTGAATTAAAGTCATATGCAGCATGATATGCAGTTCTTTGTTTCCCC
>JAEMWC010000495.1:420000-507500 GCA_016490735.1 Pachyseris speciosa
GGAATCTCATTCGTCAGCCACGTTTCCGTGATACAGGAAATGTCGACGCCATTAAACTCCATAACACACTCAAGTTCATCTACTTTGGGAGCTAACGAGCGTAGATTACAGATCATCAGGTTGGGAACACAAGGCGCCAGCGAATGGGGCACTCTTGACGAAATATCCTGAACATCAACATCCATGGGCACAGATGGGATTCCTGAGGGCTTCACCACAGGAAAACCAGTACCTGCAGACGACCGGCGTTTTCTTCTCGAACGAAAAGGCTTTCTGATGCCAAGAGAGCCGAGAGTATGCCATAATTCCTCCGAAAGTCTCTGTTTTGGCATGGTCTTCCCAAGTGACTTTAAATAGGAGCTGGAGTAGTTAATCCTGGGCGAAGAGGAACTAACAGGATCAACATGGCTGCCAGATCGATCGCCATTAAGCTGAACAGAGAACCGTCGATCACTGTGCCTCCAAATGTTTGTAAGCTTGAAATAAAAGTACACGAACAGTAGAGTGGGTGCCCAAATAAAGTTCGAAGGCCACATGTTTCGCTTTAGGTCGTTGAGAACAACTACAAACACACATTTAACAGAGACAACAGAACACCGTGGCAGCCATGATGGCGCCGCTGACCATTACCAACCCAGACAAAACGGTCAATTTGCATTTCACGACAAACAAAATGGCCATTTCTTGCTTGGGAATACTGGATTATGAAAGTTTTGGTTCTCTGGTTCAAAATTATGGTAAAATTCAGGGTATATATATCTTGACTTCCCACAAACACTTTTCGAGTCTGAGGAATGCATGAAATGGCGTTCTAGAGGTTTTAGTAACCCCCCTTCCCCTATTCAGTAAACCCCCCCCCCTCCTTCCCCTACAACCTCGCAACTTCGGCGCTCGATACACGCCTTTGACATGTACAACTCTCGCGTTAGAAACAGGCTTACAACTATTCAAAAACCTCGCTACGCCCCTCCTGAGGAACAAAACTATAAATAAAATGTAGTTACCATCTCCTGATTATGACTACTGATTTGAATAATTATTTTATGCGCGCACAAACGGATAATATGGCCCAAAATAAACGGTATAGCAATGCTCTATCTAGATCCTCGTATATGCGCAGCCGGTTAAGCAAGCGAATGGGAGAGAGTGGCAGGTTCAGGCCTTTAAATCATGCCTTTTATTGACACTCTAAATAAATAGTTTGTCAAACTGCTGTGGTATCCCAAACATGGATCCGTTCTACCTCATTAAACAATTTAAATACTACTTTATCCATTTTAAAGTCAAAAACTTTGATTTATTAAATTCTACTGTGCTGTACAATTCATGTAACATACGAAAACCCCATTGCAATTTATACTCCTTGGTTTTCTCTATTTAACGCCGGTGATAGCTCTTTGACAGACTGCGCGAGCATCTCTGCAGTCTTATTGAGACAGCCTACATATTGTAGGAACTTGATTTCCAATCCAACAGACCTACTTGAAGAGGAAAAAAGTTGGGTACCTAAGCTTCCACTGCAGTTTTAGATGTACGAACACTCTCAAGGAACCGGTAGGGAACGTACTGTACCCTAAGAGGTATAAATACACAAAATAGAACTAGATTATTGTATATCATTGCTTCCTTAAGTGCAATTAAAAATGCCTCATTATAAAAGGACAAAAAAAAATGACTTTATGTTTACACATTCAAGTCCTCAACGTTTGCATACAGCTCGTTGTCGTAGAAGTGCAGGTTCATCAATCTCTGCAGAAAGAAAGACCAGCGACAAAAACGCAAGTTCAGGCCCAGTCCTCTCAAGAAATAAGAAAATTAGAGCAATGACGCAACAGATCCTTTTTAATCCTTCTTAAATTTCCTTGTGTTTCGATTATTGTTAATATGTTGTTCTGTCGTTTCCAAGGACATTTATGGTTAAACCATCACATCATCTGTCGTCCAAAGACGGAACAACCTGTACAGTTTCATCAATCACAGAGTTTACAAAAGACCCCATGCATGTCTTCCGATCTTTCGTAATCACGAGTATCTCAGCGGTGCCGCTGCCATTTCCAAAACTGATATTTCAAGGTGTGTTAACTTTCGTCCTGCCCGCTGCTTCTTCCTGTATCATGGAGACATCTGGAACAAACGGCAATCTTTAGACATTGCCCTGTGATCCTCTGGGATAAATGTGGAATATTCGTTTGTTGCGTGGTCTGTGTAACAGTTTTTTGTACGCTTTGCCTTATTTTCCAACTCAATGTCTGTTTCCGAGACATAGAGCAATACGCTTTCCACACAACAATAAGCAAAAGCCACTATTATGACTGTATCTGCTGACCATGCACATCCCTGTGCAAATATATCCCACTTAGAGAGGCTTTCCATAGTGACAATTTAGATTTAGATGGAGCCAAGATTCAAAAGTCTTTCTAATCTGGCCACCTATATTTATTTTCAGTCACTGCACTTGTTCCTGTTTTCATTTCATTCCCGTTACGGTACGGTTAACTTGTTTTGACTTATGCTAAACAGTCGATTAATCCGTCACAGATCACGAACTAAGCCCCCATAATTGACTGGTATCAGTGTAGCTTCCGCGGCTGTTCTACCATTAATTGCCTTGCTGTGCCTATTCCAAGTTTGCCAAACTTATGATTGGAGCCAGTCATACCGAACTTATATTCATTTGCAGTAATGTTGTTGTTAAGTTCGTCGCTTGATCTTCATATTATGGGACGTTATGTAGTGTAGACAGATTAGAGTCGCTCTTGCAGGAGCCGTACTTGTTTTGACAATGACTTCCGGTAGATAGATAAATAGATAGGTTTCGTTTTCAATCCTGATACACGATTATTACAACAATCTTTAATCAAGCAAACTAGCAACGCCAGAGTCGGACACTTTAATATATATATTTAGCCAAGCCTAAAAGCGGAGCTCCAAAGCATTCTTTTTCTACTGGCATTTACATATAGTCTGCTTGTCATATCACCCATCTGACCTCACTCAAGCTACAGACCCAATGCTGTAAAAAATAGTATGGAAAGGTGATCTGAGCCAGTGGCACAATGGATTTGGACCCCCCGCAGATTTGCACCTTCCAGTCCAGATCTGCTTGTGGATCAGATTTGGACCCACTAGTCCAGAACTGCTAGCAGATATGAATCCCCTTTTACGGATTTGTACCCCCACCCCTCCTAAAAACAAGCGTTCTATTGAGTAAGGTAATAAAAATTCCTTTCCAAACTGAGTTTGGAGATGTTAAAAAAGCAAAATAAAAATATTGAGGTAGGTTTTTTTTAAAATAATCTTTAATACCTTGTGTAAAAAAGAACCTGCAACGCTAGTTTTCATCTATAAATTTTTAAAACAAAACATTTCTTAACATCTTAGAGCAATACCTAAGGACAAGTCTGTTTCCCCGTTCAACTGTAGGCAACTTAGTTACATACTTAGCTACTTAGGTATGGTTTAGAGCCACTAGAAATTGGTGCAGAAGCCTGGTGATTGCTCCTTGGAATCAGTATCACATCAGATATATAGTGATTCAGATCATCACTTCATAATGATTGCAATTGCAATTATCCACAGCCTCCCATGAGACAGTCAGAAATCAGAAATTGTATATCCTCTGGATATATGTATGCCTCACAAAAATTATGAAAGAAAGATACATGGAAATCAATAAAAATATTTAGATGTCATGAATTAAGACCAAGATATTTCTTTTGAGCAATTACTTCTTGACCTTACTATCACAAAAAAAAATGCTTGCTAACATTAAGCTCATCACTCAATGCACCTACAGTGTTTTCAAAAAGAAATCCAGCTGCTCTTCTGGCCAGTTAAGTGCAAGACCAAACAATTTGATAATAAAATATTGGGCATTTGGTTGATACCACTATCAAGGTGATTCATCAAAGCAAAAGTGCTGGAAATCTGTGTTAGCCGTCTTAACTTGATCTTAACATACTTCATCAAACATCAGAGATTCCATTAAACATTAATGCCAAATGTCATCCAAACATCCCACTAGACTGGTGTGACCAGCTACTAATAAAATTAATTGAAAGACTGTATGCAGGAGAAGGAAGTCCAAAGGATGTGTACATTGATGAGAAAGAGCTTCCTTTAAGTTTAATTTTAAGTTTTAAGTTTAATAATACTTTGTCATGCGAATACAACTAAGCTGATACAAAACAAAAAAGTGCATGACTGGAGAATAATTGGGAGAAACTAAATTCCCATACAAAGAATATTATCTAATATCACACATTCTAAAAACTAAGAGGTCAAATTTAAACGTGGACTAAAGCTAACCTAATCAAATTAAATCAAATACTTGTCTCTTACAAGTCACCCCTGATTTGAGATTGAGACTAAAAATTATGAAGTAATCCAAAGTAAACGTAATTAAATTACATACTTGTCACTCACAAGCTACATCTGATTTAGGCCCTGTTCGCACTAAGACGAAAATTTGAGTTTGGCGTCTGCAAAAAAAAATGAAAATTTTGTAATCACCAATTTTTGTTTTCGTAATCCTGTTCGCACATGAAGATGCGAAATCTTTTTTAGTGACAGATAGCTCTAATGCAAGGCAACCGCAAAAACTACACTGAAGGAGTCCGTCATCAATTTGATGACCCAATGACGGATGGATGTCAACGAACAAAGGATTTTCTCGCCTGGCAAAATTTTTACAGCCTCCTAAGCTAGTAGACGGAATCTTTGAAGTTTCGTTGCGCTTGCAAAAATTTTGGTGGGTGCAAAAAATCGTTCGCACTAGAAATGGCTTCGCGTTGACAGATTTTTTGGCATATCAAACAAAATTTCGCATAGTGCGAACAGGCCCTTAAATTGACACTAATAATGTAATAGATAGGACTTAAAACTGCTTAAAGAAGGTGCATGCATGATGTTCGATGGAACACCATTCCAGTCTGCTATGTAGCGATTAAAAAAAGAAAAGCTGAAGGCCATATATATATTTAGCCACGCCAAGCCTAGAATCGGAGCGGCACACTCTCACCGAGCAACTTCGCAAGGGTTTATTTGGGCCAGTTTAATTTGTGTCCAAAACAATTGAGCAGCAGCAGGGAAAACGAAGAGTTTTCGATAGTAAACGTTTGCAAAAAAAAAAAAAAAGACAGACATTCTTGAGTCCTAACTACTTTCAGATGAAAGCGTAAAGGGATTCAAAGCGGATCAAAAAAAACAAAGCAAAACAAAAACACTACAAGCGAACAAAGTACGATGCCGGCGAGTGTTTGCTCGAAGAAGGAGAAGGTCGAGAAATTAAACAAGACTAGCAAGTAATTAAAATAGCTTGTACTGATAAAGCTAGGAAAATCGGTATTTATTTTGACATAAATACCTCTAGAAAAGAAAATAAAGGGTACAAACTCTTCGTTTACAGCAGTCAACAGGAATTTATCAAAACCAGCCAGCCAGTCAACCCATTTCGCTGTTTTTAACATCCAAACGCTGATTCTTACCGGTTCAAACAAATTAAGCCGACATGTTTAAAGACGGCGAAACTTAATTGTTGTTTACAGGCTGCTTTCGACGAAGATCTCTTAAAGACTTTTCTCAAATGACGAGTGAAGCGCGCTGGGTTTTGACTGTTTTGGCAGCATTTTGTCAGATTTTGAGAAGTGCACATGCACATGCATTTGATCGGATTTTTAATTTTTACTCGAGCTTGAGTTTCCGCCTTTAATCCTTAATTTTACGAGGACTCATTGCGATTACGTGTTAATAAGATAAGGGCAAAAGTTTCTTAACGCTATTGAGGAACCAAGGTCGAAAAACAGTCAGCCAAGCCGAGTAAAAACACTCGTTCGCTTGCAAAGAAAACAACGTAACAAAACAAACAATTCAACTACTTCTTTGTGTCCAAAACGAGTACAGATAATTGTTATTTATATCCATTCGAGAGAAAAATACAAGTTTCATTCCTGAACAAAAGTAACAAGGATTAAACCAAATGTTAAGCTTCTATTTATTTAATTTACCTCACTGTCCTGTGTTGTAGAGGTTTCTACCACTTGAAAATGCGTAAGCTTCGGTAAAGTAAAAACAAGCATCCGCAAAAATAGCAAACGGTTTGTCCAAAGAAAGAGCTTCTTCCACAGAGTTTGAGCTACTCATTCCTCCCATTAATACCGGTGAACTGTTAAGTAACTTTTCTTGGTGAGATGCAAGATGCCGCGGTGAAGTGAAGGCCCTTGAAGCGTTGAATTATACTGCTTTCAACCGCACAATCTTTGAAGCTTTTCCTGAGAAAAATATTTCGTCCTTCCTTTCATCACTTGAAAATTCACCTTCTGGAGTATCTTTTGACAAGTTCTTGATTTTTATGCTTTTTACGCGAAAGACAAACTTCGATCGAAGAAGATGAGGTTGTTTTGCTCAAAATAAAGAAACCAACTGAATGTGAAATTACGAGCCGCAGAAAGCGCGCGAACAATTTTAAAGGCCTCGATTTGGTTTGGGTGTCCCACACCTGGCTTGAGCCTGCGATCCAATCAAAAGCAAGTACCTGGTCAGCGGTCAACTTAAAAAAAAACATCTGACCTCGATGAGGTCTTAACTTGAGCCCGCGATATGGTCACGTTACACTGGTCAGCAGATACCTTGTTTTGACAGGTGTCAATTGGCTATAAGATGGATGTCCAGTATCAAAGACGAACGCTGTAAAGCAGCTGGTCAGCTGGGTAAGGTGGAGTATAGCCGCCATGTTGGATTATTATGATGATTATTAGGACATTATTAATTATTGGGCGACTCCGTCGTCGTCGTCGTCGTCGTCGTGCGTACGCGCCCACGAGCAATACCGCTAGCCATTTTTACCATGAGAAAAGCAGTTGACGGGTTTCTATAGGTATGGTGCTCCGCTTTGCGGCCCTTCGGGCCGTCGGAGCTCTGCTATAATCAGTAGGCCCTATATCGATTCCTTGTCAACACCGCTTGCTGTAATGATTCTCAGCTATGTAGACCAATTTACCTCCCACTTTCATTTTCTAAGGAAATAATTGACGCGAGTGCGTAGTTATAAAGACTAAGCGGCGGCGGAAAACAAGGAAACATTTTCCAATAAGATTACTATGGTAGCTAAAATGCTAATAATCAGAATAATGACATATAGTATTTGAATACACATTATCAGTATCGATTGCATATTCTGAGAGGAAGTCTAATACTTCTCATGTTCCATCCAAGCGCAATAGCATTTCCTCGCACACATACAGTTTTATCCCAGATTTAACTACATGTATGGTAATTATAAAGTTGGTTTTCAGATATTCTTACCTGCCTTGGGAACAATTAGGAAAGACAAATTAATCGCGTAGGTTGAATAGGTGGCACAGTTCTTCAAGTTTACACGTTACACAAGAATTACTGAAGTGGTCACTATGAATACGTTAGCTTTGTTAAGCCCCCAGGGCTTGTTTTATTTTAGATCTTGAGAGCGGTGAGAAGGTTAGAAAATAGGAACCTTAATAGAGAGGAGAAGAGAGAAGCATTACTGAAATGTCCAAATCTATTATATAAAAAGGGCTGGAAAGTCAGTGAAGGGAAAAACTGGTGAACTGACTTCCGAAAACCGAGCTAGAGACCATAGATATTTGTTAACGTTACAGTTAACGTAGAAAAACAATGATAGTCATTTTAGGACGTTGTACATTGATTGTGAAAGAAGAGGTGGAAACGCATTACCTAAAATGAAAAAGAACAATGCCCCCTCTTCTACTGTAGACTATAATAGGACCACTGTAACATATCATTCAACTTTGATATTTTAAATTTGCGCTTCGTCTTTTTTAGCAAAAACATTTTCGCCTCTCCATAGCTACATCGTCGGCCTCATAATCCACAGCTTCCTCGTCCATGAAACGACGTA
Source organism: Pachyseris speciosa (assembly GCA_016490735.1). NCBI lineage: Eukaryota > Metazoa > Cnidaria > Anthozoa > Scleractinia > Pachyseridae > Pachyseris > Pachyseris speciosa. The sequence continues at coordinate 427,895 of JAEMWC010000495.1, forward strand.
GGCTTTCCGTGACTTCTTCGTGTACAGGATTAATTTGAGACGCCAAAACTACTTGAGGACGTTTGGGCGAGACCGCAGACGGGTTAGCTCAGTTTTAGAGCACCGGACTACCATGCGGGAGGTCGCCGGCTGTAACCCCGGCCGGACCAACACTCAGGGTCTTAACAATAACTGGGGAGAAAGTGCTGCCTTTGTAATGACATCTGCAAATGGTTAGACTTTCTAGTCTTCTCGGATAAGGACGATGACCGTAGGCCCCGTCTCACAGTACTTTCACTTAATCTGATTCTGTGGGACGTAAAAGAACCACTAGGGACGTAACAAAACTCTGGCTGTGACCACCCCTAGTGTCTGTCCTAGATATCTACATTACGGGGGCAGTCATTAGTTACTTCATTAATTGTTAACTGCACTAGCAGTCTGGTGAAGTCCCCCGGCCAGTGATGTAAACTATCCCTGAAAAGCCCCGACGGGGAGAGGATAAGTATGTATGTATGTATGCATGTAATCTTGTAACATTGATAATATTTTTAAATTTCTGCTACAATTAGATAATGATCACTTATGTAAAAAAAAATGCAGAGAAGTTAGAGATCACCGGATTTGTTTCGGAGATAAAACGCAAACTTGAAACCCCATTTAGAAAAACAGATCTTCGATAGTTGAAATGTCTCCATTTTGTTGTTACGTTGAAATCATTGAAAACGAGTCCATGTAGACAAAGTTCGGCTTTACTATGGCTTATTTGAACAAACTAATTCTTCTAACTGATAATATCATTCCTAACAAATTAGGATTGATTAAACAAACCCTGCATACTCACAGTAGTGACGACGGAACCTTAGGTGTGAAAAGGGGAACATTGAAATTCTCCTTTCTATAAAGTGTAGTGTATCGCTGTAGAAAGTTATGTTGCCCAACGAAGCTCGGGCCCGTGGAGTGGAAAATTAAAGTGTTTGTTCGGGCGGGCCCCGGTGAAAATAGCGAAGTAAAAAAAAAAAGAGGACTTATTACATTCTATTGTTCTTTAAGTACAGTTGATGAAACATGCAAAAATCACATTCGTAAATCCTCCCCATTCTTCATATCTAATGCCTTTGGTAGCTAACATGCACGACGGACTGTTTTGGAATCTCTGTGGTGTTATTGCCTGCTTAGATACCACGGGAACTTTCCCCATTCTCCGTCACAGGGATCTAAGTATCGATCTTCCTGAACAGGGTTAGAGGCCGCCTCATCCTCTTTATTTTAAGATATATGTACACTACTGATAATAGGAAGGGAAATTAGTATGTACACGCATAACGTCCCAAACTACGTTTTTCGGTTAGGATCTATCCGAATACTTAAGATAAAAAAGAACTTAAAAACTTTATTGAAAATACAAATAACAAATCTGATTGAGTCTGATGGCTTTCAACGGTTTTCAAAAGTTTCTAGTCTTACAATCGGCTTTCCAAGCTGATACTGCAACGATGGGATTCAAAAATGCCAATCAATGGTAAGCAATATTTGATCACTTCCGTGGCAAAATACGTTACCATGACATCAATAGCTAGACACGGTAAAAATACCCATACACTAGTTTTGATTAATCATAGTTCTAAATCGAGCTTGCTAACAAATTTTTCACTGTCCAATTATGGTTACCGTGTTCAACAAATGTTTTATAGATGTTTTCAACAAGTGAAACTGTTGCTATGGTAATTAATTATGTCGAGAACACGACCAACATTGTTTTCCCATGACTGAGCCTTTGCTAGATACCATTTTTGCTGAATTAAGTGACAACCAGTGGAAGTACAGACCTAGAAAAGTATTAACGCCAGTAACGAGCCGAAAACATTGCTTACCACTCGAGTTAATTGATGGAAGAAATTTCGATAACTGACACACTGGGCACGTTCAGTTTTATTCTATTGTCTAAAGATCTGACACCAGCTGTTGACTTTTGCTACACTAAACCCAGTGTTAAAACGCTGGTCTTCCTAAAAGCAAAGATCAAGTGTTGCGATAGATACAACAGTTGCTCTAGAAGATTAAATTGTAAGATTCCTTTAATCTCACCGGGCTGATAAAACGAGTAACAATCTTAGTTAGCTTACAAAACTACTTCAGAACTGATAAGAATTGTAAAAAGGAAGACAATGCATTCGTGATCGTTTGGTCAGTAGTGTTTCTCTCTTCCAACTAAATCTAACACAGACGTTTTCCTTAAGAACTGACTGTTACGCCTTTCCCGCAATCCCTGGCGAGTGAAGATTGTTGTAAATAAAAAATATCAAATACGAACCATGAATTAAAATATGAAAATAACGCGTTCAGTAAGACGCTGTAACTGTAGTAAGAATAATTCGCGTAGAAATTAAACAAATAATGGGATTCGTCCTGCACGTTTAAACATTCAAATCCTCGACTTTTGCATCAGCTCGTTGTTATAGATGTGCATGTTTATCAACCTCTGCGAAAGAGAAGCAAACACAGGAGAAAAATTAATATATTACTACGTGTCTGATAGAACCAGCAAACCAGCAAATAACTCAGACACGATAGTCCTTATAAATATTGAGTTGAAGCACGGCCACTAAAGAGTAATTATTGTTAAATGGCGAGTATGGATTCTTAAAATTTCTGCAGGAGGTTGGGCGCGAGTTGTTAGTGATTGAGAACCACCCCTAGTCTGCATTGGTATTGGAATTGAACAAACGCTTGTATGTCCTCGAGATGCAATTGAGATGAATTTAAAGACGTATCATAAGTGAGCATCAAAATGTACACGTACTCACGAAAGTTTCGTTCTTATACTTTCTGCAAGTTTGTCTATCAATCTGTCGCCTTTAGAGAGGACAATTCCTGTATTTCTCTGTTGAATCTATACAATGCATTGCAAGTTAGAGCACCATCGGTTTCGTCAAAATCTCAATTTACTGATAAGCGAAGCAGCCACATGTAAATGATCATCGTTCATAAATGAACAATTAAAAAAAACCCTCAGTGATTTGTCTGTAAGATAAGAAAGCTAACCTTGTGTTGTTTTTCCATTTCTTTCAACTGTTTCGTGATGGCTGTGAACGAAGGTCTTGCTTCTGGGTCATTTTGCCGGCAGTTCATCATTATTTGATGCCTGGAGAAAAAAGCCCTTCACTTGGCCTTAATCGGGACTTGAATAAAATATTTTATTTTGGTAGCTTTTTACGAGTTAAACTCGATTTTACATATGTGAAAGTTACATATGACGAACACGCCTAAAAGGACTAGGTACCATCATCATATACAAAAGGAAGAAGGAACAGGGGACGAAAGCCCACGAGATAGGGGGCGGAAGGGATACGGGAGTTGGATGAGGTTGGTGTGGGAAAATGAAATTAAAAGGGTGGGAGGTGGGGATCTCGAGAGAAAAAGGTACAGGAAGTAGGAGAGAACAGGGTACGGGAAGCGGGAAATTTCGACGCCCATGTTCCACCCCTATACCCCTTCCCCCTTCCCTCCCCTCCCCACATCCCCTCTAAAACAATTAAGACGTGCATGATATTTACAATGAGTCGTCCACATGCTGCCGCTTAGGCATCCTGTATCCGTGCTGAAGCACGTTTGCAATTTTCCTGTCATCCATCCGTGGATACGATGAGCCGCCTAAAATGGAGAATGTTATTAGAATAAGATCTTAAGAGAGGGCTCTCGAAAGTTCTTTAATAGAATAGAGTTCTTTAGTCTTCGACAGTGTACCCTGAAACGCCGTAACTCCATCTGTAACAAAGATGAGAATCTAGTCAGTTAATTCCTGACCTTTGATAAAAACGTGCAGTATAGAAAAAAACCAACAGATTTGCTTGCATATCGCTCCTTGTGGTGTACGTTCCATACAACAATGATTTATATGCTGTCCACTTAACGGGCAGACGACCCTGGTTGAAATGGAGTAAAAAAATTACTTTAGATTTACTGAGTAGATGAGCCAAGTTTTAACTTTTCACCTTTCTTTAACAATATTATTACTTGCCTCCTTGTTTTCTCCCCGTTATCAATTAGATTGGAAAGCAAGGTTCTATAACCTTTAATTCGTGCATTAAATACCTCTTACTAACCGAGTTCTATGGCCCAAGCGCGAAACGCGTGGGCCATAAATGAATGGAAAAAAAACGAGGATCCGTAACTTACAGTACGGGTTAGTAAAATATTCATTCTATTTCTGAGGTTAATCCGGCGCGCGGGAAAGGAAACTAGTTGAAGTCAAGCGGGCCGTACTGTAGAATACGGCCCACAAAATTGACCTATCACAGCGCGCGTACTAAGTGAGAGATATAATAGATACTATTATTTTGTGACAGCTACTAATATTTCACCCTTGCCTTTTTTTCGTAGATGTTTTCCTGTTGTACGTCTCTCGCCATTCCCAAGTCTGTCACTTTGCACGTTTCTCCTTCTCCAACCAACACATTACGAGCAGCAAGATCTCGGTGGATGATCTGCAACAAGCACTTCAGTCATCATTTACCCAGCATATAACAGCGAGTTAAAAGGTAAATTCAAAGTAATTCATTCTTTTTTAACAAGAGCAACGACAACGACGTTTATTCTACTGTACATTATAACATAGCTGGTGAATTCGCGTAGTCAAATTCAATTGCGCGAGCGTGCTTCATATTCCTTTATAACATAACTAAAGAAAAGCGCCATCTGACTGGTCAATTAGCCATTTACTATTTTCCCATGGGTGAACGCTGCTGATGATAGCTGACGTGTACGCTGTTTATGAACTAAGATTTCGCTTTTTTTGGGCGATACTTTACAAAATTTGTATCGTTTCTATCGTCATAGTGCCTACAGAAGTATTAAGCCGTTGCAATTTCTCTGAATGAAGTTTCGCGCGCTTGTTTTTCTTGGTCATTTAACACTACATGAACATTTTAGTGCAATAAATTGGGACTTTGCTTTCTCTACGATGTTTATGATATGTTATAAAACAAATGGTAAACGGATACACTTGGGATGTATGCTAAGCACTCAAGAAGCTAGAGTCGCTCTCGGCTACGCCTCGAGCGACTTTTACTCTTCTCTCGTGCTTAGCAAGCCCGCGCGTGTATCCATAACTCAATAGTGCACGTCGATCCGTTAACCATTTGTTAAATTTTACAAGTTAAGCTATACATGCACACAGTTCCAGGTCACCCATAATAACTTTAAAGCTAAACTAGCTGGGTGACCACCATAATATTAGTGAAAATATACATAACAGTAAGAAAAGAGGCATTAAACTAAGTTAGCAATATACATGGACAGTCTTTATCACAAAAATCAGAAAACAAATACAACAGCGATTCACATACATATATAATAAAATAAGGAAATACAGAAATAACTAAATAAGCAAAAGATAAATAAAGAAGTAAATTGTTTAACAAAGAGTAAGGTTTAATTTTATTGGTGTGATTGGGGGCACTTTTTTGGAAGACGAAAGTTGGTGTTCTCATGGCACTTTGGTCATTTTGTCTAGGACCGATTTATCCTGCGTCGCAGACGTAATATAAGCCCGGCTAGTAACGTCTGCGACCCAGAGCCGAATTCCTTGTTATAGACCCCCAATGGACTCAAGGATTTACCGGAAGTGCTTTTGGATTTTCCTTAACCCTGATTGGCTATTGATAATTACTTTTGTTGACGGACCAATTATAGCGCGTGCTCAAATTCTGGTACACAGAACAAGGAATTCGGCACTGCTTCACACACGTTGCTAACTGAGGTTAGATTACGTCTGCGACGCAGGCTAGTACGAACTTTTTTTGCATCATTTCCAATAAAGATTATTACGTTATCCGAAAGGCTTCAGTTCATAATGGATTATAGCTACATCATAAGCTCGCTCGCCTTTCTTGAAGATAGATAACTCATGCCATCAGCAATTTGCCATGCAAACGTCATCAGCTGCTGTGACATCAGACTTGTTTGTGGTTTGATATCCAGGTCCTTGTAATAAGTGTCATTCAATCCACGGCTCTTCCTCAGGTAACCCAATAAGTCACCATACGAGACATACTCAATCAACACCAACAGTGGCTCTATGGAAAATGATAAGCATATTTCAAAAATAAAGTTGTGGGCAATTCTACCTATGTCGTATGAGCCTTCGTATCCTATCAGAACCCCATGTGAAATTGATTCTCCATGCTGTTACAAATATGGACTGCTTTCTGAGTTTCACTAGTTTATTCAATAATTAAGCAATTGAAACCAATTTTCCAATTTTCTGTGTTGTTCACACGTTCTGGATTGGTATGTTGACGGAAAGTTGGCCCGGCTGGAGATAAGCAATCACCTCGTTATTTGTAGCGGGAAAGGTTACTCCGACATCGCATCGTCATTGGGAGTCATCTTAGTTAGAGGTGTTACGGGGACAGCACTAAGGCAGTCATTTGGCTAGGCTGGAACACGTTTTTGAATAGACCAAAAGCAAATGGGACACTTTTTAAATTGCTCAGTAGAAGAAATTACTTGATCAGCATATGAGCAACAACTGAAAATTGCCCTTAGTACCCTGGGATGTAGTAATTAACCTTCCATCCAAGACTTGACGGTAATGAAGTCCTGTGTTACCCTAATATACTCTAGCTAGTGTGCTCTGCCTATTTAACAGAAGCGTTAGTGAACTTTTTATTTTGTCTCCAGGTTAGCGCAACTTTACCGAATACAGTGACACATCCCATCAACTTGATGGGTCTTCATCAGGTTAAGTTCTGAGAGCAAGTCCTTCTTGTCTGTCTCCGGGACGTTCGCTATAGCAACGAGACAGATTATGAATTACGCCAAAATAATCTTAGAATATGCCCAGTCAGTTGTTCAAACATTGTTTGACAAAACAAAGGCACAGTCTGAACCAAATTCAACCTATCAAGACCAAATTGCAAGGAGTCTACCAATAAGTCTACCAACTGTGTTAAGCCGCGGTCCAAATTATATTTCGTTTATACAGCCCTGAGTGTTTCTGTGTTCATGATAAACCATTATAGGTAATGAAACATTACTCAGCTGAGTAACATAATGGTTGCATTCAAATAGGAAAAGGATTCATTTGAAGCAAAAGGTGTGGTTACACTGGCCGTTCATTGCCCTTTGGTGAACGTCTTTTGCGAACTTAAAAGTTTTTATTCGCCACTTCCACAGCTCCCATAATGCACTTTGTTTACCCCCAATATTTCGCATAACCATTGTTTTCAATTTCTCTTGGGACTTACAAAGGTCCCGAGAGAAATTGAAAGCAATGCTTATGTCTCTAGACAACGAAGCAACAACAATATGTTCTATCGTCAGAGCGTAGTGACCCTTTATTTCACAAAAAAAAAATAGCTAAAACCAACACCCAGGTTACGTTTTACGTCAGGTTTCTTACGTTTGAGCACTTTAACAGCAACAGTAGTTTTTCCATTCCTGAAAGGAAGCTCAATCGCATCGCTTTGGCAACCTGACCAAAAGGACCTTTACCAATAATCTTGTCTACAGTCACTTTGTCTCTTGCTACTTCCCAAGAACGGGTCTTCGGATTAAGGGGCGCGTACTAAATAGGCTGAGGGGACTTTTGCGCCTGCAGTATATTTGGTCTTGATTGATCTTTGCGGTACGTTTCAGATCGAGTTGCCTCCTGTAGATCCATATACGCACGGTCAGGCATGCTAAGCTGTTGAGTGGAGCTACTTGGAGGAACGTGGGTTGGAGTCAAGTCTTCCATTGCTATTTCATTCTGAAAAAGAACGATATGCAGTATTCCGTCTCCTGGTGCTTCAAACGACCAACGCCACATCAAAATTTTAAAAATTTATAACCCATACACCTTTAATCTCTTAATCTCTCTAATCTTAATCTCTCCTTAATCTCTCGTTACAAGCAAATTTACCTCCATCTTCATGGATAATTTTCATGTTCTTTGCGCCTCTTAAGCTCTGTGTTTGAAACCATGCCCACCAACAATGGATGATGTAGCGCCATACCTTTCGCATCTCAATCTTTTTCAAATCCTTTTGCTCGCAACCATCACTAGCAATATGAGTGAAATCAATTGAGCCGCCTAACCTTGATATATGATATACGTCAATATAGCATAGGTATGAATTTCAGTCTTTTCATGTTTTGTTATATACGTTTTAAAAAGACAGTTCAAGGCCTTTCTGAGAAAGAAATTAATAACGAAAACGTAAATTTTGACTACGAAAGGGAAAGGGAATAATAGAATCGTGAACAGACTTACGTCATAGAAACCTGTATCGGTTGGCGGCACTTTATAGGGTCTAAACCGTAAAAGTAAATATAGTAATTTTTTGTTTAATAAATACGCCGCTGTTGGCTTTGAACACATCAATGGCTTTTGTTGCTCATAACAAAAATGATGATGATATTGTTGATGGGTCACAAAGTCGTACATTTTTGCAGCTCCTATCAAAGGAGATAAAAAAGAAAAAAATAATAAGTTAGCTCAGGTTTAGAGTTGATCGAAATGGCCACAAAATAGAGTACACTATTTACCTTTCCTGTGTTGCCACTCTATGATTATAAGTAGCAATGTAACGATTGCCACAAGTATTCCAATGATCACCATCAAAGCTGTGTTACAGGAACAATTACACTTTGTGAGTAGAACAAAGCAAACACGCATTAGTATATCAAAAAAGATAAAAATAGGTTTAAATGAGTTAATCAAATGTTTTATAATACCAGCGGCAGCTTAATCTAGTGATTGCGACAAAAAAGCAGAATTAATCTCATGGCAGCCAGTACAGTTAATCTATGGGGTGCCATCGGACTTCAGCATGTAAATTGAAAGAATTACCACTATACCTATTTCTTATTCAAGACGTTGACCACTGTCCAAATATGGTCATGGTGCACTCAATATTCCTCGTAAGTACACAACAGATTTTCACACATTGTAAAACTGTCCAAGTATGGTCATGGTGTACTCAATATTTGTCGTATGTACTTAACAGATATCCAGAGATATACGCGATTTCCTGTGTCTGTTATCAGTGCCTTGTTATCAGAGTGTTGAATGGCAAAACCCCTCTCAGTATTGCTGAACATCCCCTCATTTTAGCCTCGCCGGCTTGGTATCAGACGGTATTCCGCGCGATTTCGCAGGATAATTATTAAATGTTCGGCAAGACAATAGTGAAATATAGTCAGGCAATCAGGACGCAATGAATATATGTATATATTATCTCTGCAAGAGATACCTTGTTTGCCACCTGCGTTTGTAAGGCGACGGTGAACTAGTTGAATCTGAAAAAGTCTGTTTTATTGAATTAGAATCCACATTAAAATCTCTACATTTGGCATCACTGACAGCATCCTTCAGAGTAGATATTACATTGCTTTCACCAACACTCTGAGAGAATTCCAGAGACAGATCAACAACCATACTTCCGCACCTACAAATTTAACAAGACTTACGATTTTGAGCTTTTTTAGAAGGCACAAACTATATTGTATCGAGAGAAAAGGAGGCTTTCAAACTCAGTTGATTGCTGTTTGCTGATAGCGTGTAAAAACGGCTTCGAGACCCAACACTGAAACCTTTGAAAAGTGATAAGTCAAGTGTACGTAACGGTTTGTTTCTTTGTATTATAAGATCATTATCATTATACGTCCTTGTTAGTTCCAAGACGGGACGGTTGGTTTAAATTAACTTCTTAAGAGGTTTTTAAGGACAGCAGCATCTCTGGGAACAGTTGATCACTCCATCACCAAACCCGAGATGTGTTTAGGACAGACCACAGCACCAGCAACCATCTTCTGTACTCTTTTCGATAAGTTTGTGGGTTCGTTTACGTCCCCTTTAAGTTTCAGTTTAGTGCATGGTCATCTGAACAGAGGCAAAATGTTGAACACACAACCAGGATGGACATTATTTCATTGCCATTGGTGGCGGCCCGGTCACAACCATTTTCTCGGCTCACCGGCACTCTTAGCAACCGAGATAAACAGGCGGTGGTTTAATTCGGGTTAAATTGTGACCAACAAGGGCTCATTCTTTTGACGAGACAGTCACTTCAGACCCTTCTGACAATGGAATGGAATTAAGAAGATTAAGACATAAAAAAGGAAAAAGATCTCACCTAGTTTTAATTTTGATCTTGTTAAGTCCCAAATGCTCAAGATTTTTTTCAACTTAAGAAGCGGTGGAAAAGAAACACAAATATAAATAGGGGTACTTCAAAATAAATTTGATCTGTTAAGTCGTCAGAAACATTGTTGCGGATAGCCCCACGGAAAGCACTTTTTGGGGAAACAAATTTTGTGTTTCGGAAACAAAAATAGGTTTTTGAGTTTCGGCCAAAAACATTTTTGCTTCCTGGACACAAATTTTGTTTCCGAAACAAATGTTTCCCGTGCGGCTAAACTGGGAATTTGATTCGTCAACAATGTCTCCACAACGCGTCCTAGTTTAGCCAGGCCTTAACAGATAATCAGGTGCCAGTCCATTAACGCACTTGTGCACAAGCATAGATTTACAGTAGTCACGACGAAGTTGGCAAGTAGGTCTTTTTTACCGTGTTCTTTCTGAATATCCGAACAAATCCCATAATTTCACAAATTTAGTTTTTGTGACGTCATCACTTTAGTACTCTATTTTCACCTACACTAATTTTGCTGTTACGTTTGTCGCTTGATCTTCATATTATGTAGTGTAGACGGAATCGTTATTGCGGGCGCCGTACTTGTTTTGACGACTCCAGATTTCATTGTCAATCCTGATACACGATTTCACCCACATTTAATCAAACAACCTAACTACGCCAGAGCCGAACGCTTTAGAAACAGTAGGACATTTGGATTCCTTGTGAACGCCGCTTGCTGTAACGAGTCTCGGCTATGTAGTCCAATTTACCTTGTATTTTCATTTTTAGGGCAGTTATTGACCCGAGAGTGCAGTTATAAAGATTGAGCGGCGACGGAATACAAAGAAACATTTGCCAGTGAGATTACCATGGTAGCTAAAGTTCTGGTAATTAAATATGGTAACCTCAGAATACACATTATCATTATCGAATGTACATTTTATTTTGCGTGGACCTCTAACAACACTTCTCATGTTCCATCGAAGCGCAATAGCGTTACCTGACACATTTTTATCCCAGATTAACTACATGCATGGTAATTGCAAAGTTGGTTTTCAAATATTCTTACCTGCCTTGGGAACAATTATAAAAGACAAAATAATCGCCCCCAGGGCTTGTTTTATTTTGGATCTTGAGAGCGGTGAAAAGGTTAGAAAATAAGCGCCTTAATAGAGAAGGAGAGGAGAGAAGCATTGCTGAAACGTCCAAATCTATTGTATAAGAAGGGCTTAGTTGAAATGGTCCCATTTTTGTTATAAGTCCATGTAGACGAAGTTGTTTTACTCTGGCGTATTTCAACAAACTAATTCTTCTAACGAGGATAGTTCACAAATTAATGTGATCAAGTAAGCTGAAGCCACTCTAAGGGCACTAAGGCCACAAGGTAGCGGGCATTACCCCTTAAATCTACCAAAGCAAAGATTGAGCCCAAGCATTAGCAGCCATGGACAGCTGTTTCGGCCTTGTTAGGCCTCATCAGCATGGCATAGCTAATGCTCAGGCTCAAGTACCCACATATCAACAAAACAAGCAATGTAAAGCTTAGAGTGGCTTCAGCTTACTTGATCACATTAATCTGTGAAGTATCCTTGTCACTCCAGTAACATCCCACAAGCTTTACGTTTTAATTTTTCTAACGGATCGTCAAAATCATTCCTAACAAAGTAAGATTACTTAAAGGTCATTAAAACCCTGTACACCCACAATAGTGATGGCGAAATTCGGCAGACCCTAGGTATAAAAAGGGGAATATTTTGTGCTTCTAACATTGAAATTTTCAGTTTTTATAAAGTGCAGTGAATCGCTGTAGAAAGTTCAGTATTTTTGTTGCCCGACGAAGCTTGGCCCGTGGAGTGGAAAATTAAGGTGATTGTTTGGGCGGACCCCGGTGAAAATAGCAAAGTAAAAAAAAAATCGGAGTTATCATATTCTTTTGTGCTTAAAGTACAACTGATGAAACATGCGAAAATCAAATTGATAAATCCTCCCCGTTCTTTGTATCTAATGCCTTCGGTAGCTGACATGACGGACTGTTTTGGAATCTCTGAGGTGTTATTGACTGAAGCTTAAATAACCATGGAACTTTCCCCATTCTCCGTCACAGGGATCTATGTATGGACCTCCCTGAACAGGGAGGATATATGTACACTACTGACAAAAGGAAGGGAAATTAGTATGTACACGCATAACTTCCCAAACTACCCTTCTCGATTAGGATCTATCCGAATGCCTTAGATAACAAACTTTAAAAACTTTATTGAAAATACAAATAACAAATCTAAAATGTTAGACTGAGATGGCTTACAACGGTTATCAAAAGTTTCTAGTCTTACAAGCTGCTGGATTAATACTGCCAATCTTTACAAGCTGATACTAAAACGATGGGATTCAAATGATCAATGGTAAGCAAGATTTTATCACTTCCGTGACAAAATACGCTACCATGTCAGCAACAGAAACTGTAAAAATACCCATGCACTAGTTTTGATTAATCATAGCTCTAAAACGAGCTAGCTGATAACACATTTTCACTGTTCAATTATGGTTAGCGTGTTCAACAAAGGTTTTAGGAAGGGCTTAGAGAACTGCAAATTTAAGGTGGCCAACCAATGGATGTTTTCAACAAGTGAAGCTGTTACTATGGTGATTAATTATGTCGAGAACACCACCGTAGATTGTTTCCCAATGCCTGGACCTTTGCTAAATACCATTTTTGCAGAATTATCTGAAGTGACAACCAGAGGTAGAACGGACCTAAAACGTATAAACGCTAGTAACGAGCTGAAAACTTTGCTTACCACCTTACTTCGAGTTAATTGATAAAAGAAATTTCGATAACTGATACACTGGGCACGTTTAGTTTTATTTTACTGTCTAAAGATCTGACACCAGTTGTTGACGTTTGCTACACTAAACCCAGTGTTAAAACGCCGGTCTTCCCAAAACAAAATTGCTCTAGAGGATTAAATTGTAAGATTTCTTTAATCTCACCCGGCTGATAAAACGAGTACTAATCTTAACTAACCTACAAAACTACTTCAGAACTGAAAAGAATTGTAAAAAGAAAGACAATGCACTCGTGATCGTTTGGTCAGTGGTGTTTCTCTCTTCCAACTAAATCTAACACAAACGTTTTCCTAAACTCTGAATGCTATGCCTTTCCCACAATCCCTGGCACTCCTATAAGATTCCCAAAAGTCTAAGGAGTGAAGATTGTTGCAAATAAAAAAAATATCAAATACGAACCATGGCTTAAAATATCAAAATAATGCGCTCAGTACGACGCAGTAAGAATAACCTGCGTAGAAATTAAACAAATAATGGGTTTCGTCCTCCATGTTTAAACATTCAAATCCTCGACTTTTGCATACAGTTCGTTGTCGTAGATGTGCATGTTGATCAACTTCTACAAAAGAAAAGCAAACACAGGAGAAAAATCAAAATATTACTACGTGTCTCATAGAACCAGTAACCTAACAATAAACTCAGACACAATAGTCCTTATAAACATTGAGTTGAGGCACGGCCACTAAAGACTGATTATTGTTAAATGGCGAGTATGGATTCTTAAAATTTCTGCTGGAGGTTGGGCGTGAGTTGTTAGTGACGGAGAACCAGCCCTAGTCTGCATTGGTATTAGAATTGAGCAAGCGTTTGTATGTTATCGTGATGCCAATGAGATGAATTTAAAGACGTATGATAAGTGAGCACGAAAATGTACACGTACTCACGAAAGTTTCTTTCTGATACTTTGTGCAAATTTGTCTATCAATCTGTCGCCTTTAAAGCGCGCAATTTCTGTATTTCGCTGTTGAATCTATACAACGCATTGCAAGCTAGAGCAACATCAGTTTCGTCAAAATCTCAATCTACAGATAAGCAAAGCAGCGACATGTAAATGATCATCGTTCATAAATGAACAATTTAAAAGGCCTTTAGTGATTTGTCTGTAAGATAAGAAAGCTAACCTTGTGCTGTTTCTCCATTTCTTTCAAGAGTTTCGTCAGAGCTCTGAACGAAGGTCTTGCTTCCGGATCATTTTGCCAGCAGTTCATCATTATTTGATACCTAAAGAAAAAAGCCCTTCACTTGGCCTAAATCAGTACTTTAATGCAATATTATGTTTTGAAATTTTCGTATTTTAGTGGTTTTTCAGCCTGTTAGTAACGAGCTTTGAAATGCGAAGCCTCTTCACTACTTACATGTCAAGCATGCGTCATACTTCCAATGGGTCAGTCGGTAAGTATTAACTTCGAAGTTTTCGGGAAGCTATCAGCTGTTAAAACAGCTAGCTTGCCATTGTACTGTCACTCAAAGAAGTGTTACGAGTTAAACTCGACTTTACATCTGCGAAAATTACAGATGACGAACACAGCTAAAAGGTGTTAATATGGGGTGGTAGGGGTACGCGAGTCGGATGCGGTGAGTGTGGGAAGCTGAAGCTAAAAGGGTGGGAGGTGGAGGATCTCGAGACAAAAAGGTAGGGGGGGGGGTGGGAGAACAGGGTGCGGGGAACGGGAAATTGTGACGTCCCTGTTCAGCCCCTATTCACCACCACCCTTTCCCTCCCCCACCTCCCCTCTAAAAGAATTCAGCCGTGCATGATATTTACAATGAATCGTCCACATGCTGTGGCTTAGGCATCCTGTATCCGTGCTGAAGTACGTTTGCAATTTTCCTGCCATCCATCCGTGGATACGGTGAGCCGCCTAAAAGTAGAACATTGTCAGAATGAAATCTTAAGAGAGGGCTCTCGAAAGGTTTTTAGTTTAGTGATCGACAGTGTACATATGAAGTCTCAAGGTGCTACTAACGTCTGACTCTTTAGACGACATGCTCTTTCAGAGATGCAAAACGCGAATTTGTCTTAACGCCTGTCTCTATATATAACGATATTTGAATGCAAGGATTATATTCTTACCTATTGTGAAGATCTCATAGAGAACAACACCGTAACTCCATCTGTAACAAAGGTGAGAATCCAGTTAGTTAATGCCTGAACTTTGATCTTTGATAAAACAGTGCAGTCTGGTTCCCCAGAAGCACTGAATCTTAAACTCTATAGGAAAAACCAACAGATTTGCTTACATATCGCTTTTTGTGGTGTATGTTCCATACAACAGCGATTCATACGCTGTCCACTTAACTGGCAGACGTCCCTGGTTGAAATGGAATAAAAAGATTACAAACTTTTCACGTTTCTTCAACAATATTAGTACTTGACTCCCTGTTTTCTTAAGTTTTGATAAATTTAATTTGGTCACAACTGAACAAAACATCTATTACTAAGAAAATCCCCTTTAATTACGGTTATTAATTAGAATGGCAAGAAAGGCTCTATGGCCTTCAATCTCTAAAATAAATTCAATTATTTAGCTGCAGCTATTGATATTTCACCTTCGTCTTTCGTTCGTAAATGTTTTCCTGCTGCACATCCCTGGCCATTCCAAAGTCCGTCACTTTGCATGTTTCTCCTTCTCCAACCAAAACGTTACGAGCGGCAAGATCTCGGTGGATGATCTGTATGAAGCACCTCAGTCATCGTTGACCCAGCATGTAACAGCAAGTTAAAAGGAAAGTTCCAAGAAATTCATTCTTTTTAACAACAACAACAACAACAACAACAACAACGTTTATTCGTACTGTACAGTTTACTTACTTACGAATGTTAGGTATACATTTTAATGTTAATTTACACATGTATACATTAGCAGGTCACTCAAAATAACTTTAGAACTAAACTAGTTGGGTGACCACAATATACTAGTTAAAATATACATAACAGTCGCAGCAATTATCATACAAATAATTATAATAAAATAAGGAAATAAATAAATAAGCAAAAGATAAATAAAGAAGTAAAATGCTAACAAAGCAGAAACGTTTAATTTTACCGGTGTGATTATGGGCACTTTTTTGGAACAAGAAAGTTGGTGTAATCATGGCACCTCGGTCATTTTGTCTAGGTCGGACTTAGCCTGCGTCGCAGGAGTTAAGCAGCGCCGAATTCCTTGTTCTGGACCCCGAACGGAAGTGTATTTCGGAGGGGCTAATCACAGCGCGTACTCAAATTCTGTTACATAGAACAAGGAATTCGGCGCTGCCTCGCAGATATTACTAGCTGGGGTTACATTACGTCTGCAACGTAGGCTACGGACTTTTTTGCATCATTTCCAATAAATTTTATTACGTTATCCGAAAGGCTTCAGTTCAAAATGGATTACTTTGCATCATAGGCTCACTCGCCTTTCTTGAAGATAGATAACTCATTCCATCAGCGATTTGCCAAGCAAACTTCATCAGCTGTTGTGACGTCAGACTTGTCTGTGGTTTGATATCCGGGTCCTTGTAATAAGTGTCATTCAATCCACGGCTCTTCCTCAGGTAACCCAATAAGTCACCATACGGGACATACTCAATCAACACCAACAGTGGCTCTACAAAAAATGATAAGAACATCTCAAAACAAAAGTTGGGGACAATTCCATGTATGTCATAACAGCCCATAAACTCGTTGTTCGAATATATTCCGCAGCCGATCAGCACCCCGTGTGAATTTGGTCTTCCATGTTGTTAAAAAATATGGACTGCTTTTTGAGTTTCACTAGTATTTGTGTTGTTCACAGGTTCTAGATTGGTATGTTGAGAGAAGGTTGGACTGGCTGGTTGTGAGCTTGGCAATCACCTCAGTATTTGGTAGCGGGAAGGGTACTGAGTTAATAATAAGAGAATCTGAGTTTACAAATAATGAAGTAACTAATTAGTGCCCCCTGTGATGTAAATATCACAGCCAGAGTTTTGTTACGTCCCACAGAGTCACTCAGATTAAAGTGAAAGTACTGTGAAACGGGACCTAGGTTTATTGTCCTTATCCGAGAAGACAAGAAAGTCAGACCTTTTGTAGTTGTTATTAAAAAGGCAGCACTTTTCCCTCAAGACCCTGAGTGTTGGTCCTGTCGAGGTTTTAATCCCCGACCTCTCGCACGGTAGTCCGGTGGTCAAACAACTGAGCTAACCGGTTGGCGGTGTGTTCTGACTATTTGACAAACAGGTTCATGAAAATTTTTCTACAGGATAGCACAAATTTACCGGATACAGTGACGCATCCCATCAACTTGATAATGTGTGGATGGGGCTTCAGGGTTTTCATCAGGTCAAGTTCTGACAGCAAGTCCTTCTTGTCTGTCTCCGGGGCGTTAGCTATAAGAAAGCAACGAGGTGCATTATGATTTACGTCATAATAATCCTTTTAAAAATATTCCCAGCCAGTTATTCAAACATTGCTGGACAAAACCGCAGGCCGAACCAAATCCAATCTATTAATACCAACTTGCAAATATAGAAGTCCACCAATTGTGTTAAGCCGCGGTCCAAGTTGGATTTCGTTTCCATAGATGACCCTCAGTGTTTCTATGTTCATGATAAACCAAACCTTACAGACAATGAACCCTTACTCAGCTAAGGAAAATACGGGTTACATTAGGAAAGGGATTCGTTTGACACAATGGATAAAATCCTTCCGGTCTCTAGAAAACGAGGCAATAACTGTGTGTTCCATTATTAGCGCGACCGATTATTTCACAAAACAACAGCTAAAACCAACATCCAGGTTGCGTTTTTACGTTAGGTTTCTTACGTTTGAGCATTTTAACAGCAACAGCGGTCTTGCCAGTCCTGAAAGGAAGCTCGATTGCCGTCGCTTTGGCAACCTGACCAAACGCACCTTTACCAATTATCTTGTCTACAGTCACTTTGTCTCTTGCTACTTCCCAAGAACGTGTCTTCGGATTGAGGGGGGCATATTCAACAGGCTGAGGAGGGGTAAGCTTTTGGCGTATGGTTGGTCTTGATTGATCTGAGGGGTACTTTTCAGATCTAGTTGCTTCCTGTAGGTCCATATACGCTCTGCCAAGCATGCTAAGTTGTTGGTTTGAGCTACTTGGAGGAATGTGGGCTGGAGTCATCTCTTCCATTGCTATTTCATTCTGGAAAAGATGTACAGTCAACTAGCTCTCTCTAAAGCGGACACCCACGGGACCAGCTCCAGGTGTTCGCCTTATAGAGAGGTAATGTAATTTGACACTACATAAGTCTGTCACGTTATTTTAAATCAAGTCGGCGACCACATGTTCGTGTTTCATTCACCAAGATGCAAAGCGCTGTAAGTCGCTTCCTTTTGCTCACGATATCGCAAGCATCGATATTTGTCAGATATAAAAACATTTTTCTTGTTATAAGAACTGTTTGACATTACATGGTTGCTTTGGTAGCCCCAGGGTGGGATGATAGTTCAATTTGAAACAAGAGGCTACAATTAGCCTAAACTCGGGCTTGCAAAAAACAGTATTGTATCCCTAACTTAGCGTTAAACAAAAGAATAGAGGGAAGTCTGTCTTTCTTACATCGGACGCATTGTGTTTAGCTTTTGTTGGAGTCTATTTCTTTAGACCCCTATCAACATATATTCCTCTAAAATACAGCTCAACCATTGAGAACAATAATTATAACACTTGTAAAAATATTTCTAAAAGAACAAGAAAAAGAGAAACAGAAAAAATAAATATACCACTAAAAGACATCGAACCCGGGTTAGCTGCGTCACAGGCAGGTACAATGACCTTTAGGCCACAGAGGTTTATCGTTATGCAAAGTGATAAAAATAGAGTATTGATTCCAAAAAAAACTAAGCACACTTGTTGTCGCTTCGATGGATAATTGTTTGAGAAAGGAAACGTTTATCGAACGATGTAGGATTTTTTCGCATAAACGTTAATGGAGTCTCGGTGAAATGTGAGTAGAAAATTAATAAGCAGAGTGAAACTGTTTACAAATACGTCAATCCAGGGTCATTTGAAACACAAGAAAGGAACGTTTCTGGACAGTTTCAAGTGACGCTAGTACATTTCTAAAAACTAATCGCTTATCATTCAAAAATTAAAGTCCAGAAATTGAGATATTGTGGGAAAATAGTAAATAAACTACCTGTCAAAGTCTCAGGGGTGTGTGATATCCCATACTTGAGTTATTCAACAAAATGTACATCTCAATGGAGCGGATACGGGGAACACGGCAGTCCATCTGGAGTTAAATTTTGGTCATGTTAAAAGCTTTCTTCTCGCTGTTGAACTTGCAAACATTCGTATAGACACTTCTCTTAACATATTAGTTGTTCAGACTTCAAAGACACAAGGTGAATCGACGTTTTCCGATACGTGACAACAGGCATCATTCTTGCTGTTGATATGAGATTTACACTTCCGAATCACTCGGCCGTGAAAGGTCAAACTCCCTTTGTCTGTAGTCTCTAATTTTTGGCGCTCCCCTCGCGTCGCGTCTCCTCGCAACTTCGCGCGCGCACGTATTAGAGAGTACTCACAGTCTACTGAAGCAGACACGAGGAAACACGGCAGTCCATCTGGAGTTAAGTTTACTCATGTTAAAAGCTTTCTTCTCGCCGTTGAACTTGCAAACATTCGCATAGACACTTCTCTTAACATATTGTTCGTTCAGACTTCAAAAGACACAAGGTGAATCGACATTTTCCGATACGTGACAACAGGCATCACTCTGTTAAAAATAGTTAGCGCTTGCGCAGAAACGCCGGAAGTGAGCTTTGTGGATGATACTCGACGACGAAAAAGAAGAACCGTCGGTAATTTTAAACTCGGGCGCCGCGCGAGACGCGGGCAGCCCGAATAATAATATCCAGGCCATAATCAATTGATTGTACAAAGAATGCCATTCTAGTGTCCGCCTTTAGAGGTACTTTCTACCAGAAATTTGCTTTAAAAAATTATCCGCTGTTCACTTTAGAGAGGAGTCCGCCTTATAGAGGGTTTAGTTACAGAGACACATGGGAAATTCGGTCGGGTCCAACAATCACTGATACTTCATAAATTAATGTGATCAAGTAAGCTGAAGTCACTCAAAAGGCACTAAGGCCACAAGGTAGCGGGCATTACCCCTTAAATCTACCAAAGCAAAGATTGAGCCCAAGCATTAGCATGCCATGGACAGCTGTTTCTGCCTTGTTAGGCCTCATCGGCATGGCATAGCTAATGCTCAGGCTCAAGTACCCACATATAAATAAAACAAGCAATAAAAACGTAAAGCGCATCCTTGTCACTCCAGCCACATCCAACAATCACTGTCCGCCTTAAAAAGGTGTTCACTTCAGAATGGTGTCCGCTTTGAGAGAATTGGCTGTAGTCTCTCTCCCGATATTGCAAATGTTCCACGACACAAATAATTTCCCTTCTTTTTATATAATAATATAGATAATTGTTAATTATTTTGCACGTTGAGGCTTGTCACAAATGTAGCCTCCAACATTGTCTGTTTTATCGCCATAGCTTCTATATCTCAATCTCTGTCAAATACCCTTATGTTAAAGGATGCTCACAATCATTACTAGCTAGGAACATTATTGAAGTAACTTCAGTATTATTCAGTATTATTGATAAGGATAAGTCACAGGTTATCATATCATATCTCATTGACCATGAATAACATTCGTTTCAGTTTTTGTTGCAGATAACTTAAAATGATAGCACACGATCTCTTAAGGAAAGAAATTAACGACGAAAGAGAAATGATGACAAAGGGAGGGAAAGTGAAGTAACAGAATTGTGAACAGACTTACGTCATAGAATCCTGTATCGCCTGGGGGCACTTCATAGGGTCTAAAAATTAAGAGTTATTAAGAGAAATTATTTTCAGTAAATACGGCGCTATTGGCTATGAACATATCAACGGTTATTGTTACTAATGATGAAAATGGTGTTTTCATAGTTTCGTTTTATGTTTGTTACGTTTGAATCTCGTTAAATTTTACAGACTGCTCACTCAGTTCCTGCATTTATACAATATTTTCTACTTTGCAAACATTCTAAGACTACAAAACATTGTCAATGCTTTGCGCGTCCTCGTGCTAATAACCACTACTGTGAATAGATCAGCTAAATAAAAGTACTGTTAACATATTAAAAATGAAACTTTAGTTAATACCGAAGTTATGCCAAAAGAAAAATAGAAATTAATGATAACATATTATTCTAATTCCAAAGATGAAGTGTTCATCTAGTTTGATGTGGGCCATAAAACTCATACCTTGTTGCCGTTCCTAGAAAGGAGATAAAATTCACGATTCATTAGTTAGGTAAAATTTAGTATGGATTAAAATGACCACAAAATAAACCAGACTATTTACCTTTCTTGTGTTGCCAAACTACGATTATAATTAACACAATGATGATTGCCGCAAGAATTCCAATGATCACCATCAAAACTAGATTACAGGAACAGTTACAGTCTGAGTAGAACAAAGAAGACCAACTACCAATGAAATCAGCTTATGACAAAAGTTAATCAAATGCCTCAAAGCACAAGTGGTACCTCAATCTAGTTGCCTTCACATATAAATGTTATCTGTATATGAGTTACCTTGTCGACCTACTGTGCCAGTTGGCGATGGTGAACTGGTCTGTTTTATGGAATTGGAATCCACATTGAAATCGCCAAATTTGCCATTATTGGCAGCATCGTTCAGAGTGCATATTACATCGTTGACACCAACACTCTGATTGAACCCCAAAGACAGATCAACGACCACGCTGCCACACCTGCAAATTGAACAAGACATCTACAGTCGTGAACAAAACTACTTGAGAAAACAGGCCTCTTGGAGTCCATTAATCCTACTCCAGTATCTATTTCTTATAGAGCGTTTACATTCACGTGACTACCAGCCATATTGGTTTACTGAAACAAAAGAAATTGCTTGCATAAAAATAGAGTTCAATTCTCAGAGTTTTAGTTTGGGACACCAACATGGCCACCATTCTTTTTTTTTGGGGGGGGGGGACACCAACATGGCCGCCGTGACGCTATTCCCACTCTTAATTCGATGATGAATTTGGAAATCCGCCATGGTTTTGAAACTCAGTTGATTGTTAATTGATTGCAAGGGTTCGAGGCCCAAGTTTTCAAAAATTGTCGTAGGTGATTGTAGATGCTGGAGTGTGTGGCTTTACATCTCTGTCCGGTCACGACTTTCCTCTCAGCTCTTCGGCACTCTCACCAATTAAGTTAGGTTAAACTTTTCTCAAATTCGGGTTCAATTATGATGAACAACAGCAGACTCTTTTCACTAGATCCCACCTCAGAACTTTGCGACATTGGAAAGGAAATAAGAAAAAAGCCTACCTGGTTTTGATTTCGATATTATCAAGTTCCAAGTGCTCAAGACTTTTTTCAACCTGAAGAGAAGTGGAAAAGAAAGAAAAATATAAATAGGCACTCAACAGAGTCAGACACGGATTGAATAAAGAGTATAGCCATTCTTCAGAAGAAGGTGTCCAAAGGTAAATGACAAAGAAGAGTGTGCTAAAGAAGTGTTTCATCAACACTATGCAATTTTGATATAGAGAGGTGCAAAGCTCTCTATCATGACTAATTTGCCAGAAATAAACATGAAGCAGGTGTATGTACAAATGTTGCATGTAGTTGATGTTCACATTCAAAGTATCTGAGCAAGGCCTTGCTCAAGGAGTCATATAGCACAGAGTACTCCACTCTTAGCTGAAGGCTCACAGCTGTGCAGAACAAGTGTACTGGCTGTACTAATCAATGAAAAGTGAAATATACAAGCGTTTCATACCTCCGCACGAAACTCTTCTTCTGGAAAGTCGTTGCAATCTTTATTCGTGATGGTCAAAGTTATCTGCCAAGTCAGCACTGTGGTTTCTATTAAAAGACATTTATTTACAGTAATCATATGTAAAGATACCGTGCTTTTGTCTGAGTAACCTACTAACAATTGATCACGTTATTTCCTACAAAATTATGTACGTGCTATTATGACTTTAATTTGTTGAAGGCATTGCAATTATAAGGAAACCAGCTTATTAGGCGTACAGTTCAGCCATGCCCTCTCTATGCCACTAAAACGATATGATGTACAAATACCCAAGAGCTGAAAACAAAACAACCAAGGAAAAAGGAATAAATTTAAGTCTGAAATCTAACAAACAAGTCGCAAACAATAAGTGTAGCTAGGAAAGTATCAGTAACTAATGAAAAATACTGAGTAACACAGTGGTGGATTTGTGCATGTAACACTACCTACGTATTTGGAAAGAGTAACGTTTGCACCAAGGAACGTAGTGCAACAAGCAAGAGACCAAAGTTGAGTTGAAGCATGATGGCGTAGATGAGTGTGTGTTCTGACTGTGTGTTCTGAGGTGCAAACAAAAGTCATTTGGGTGGCTATGCTTTCTTTGCTCGAGTCTATAATTATCTCACCTCCTGGTGTGGTTGGAGATGGCGTTGGAGAGCTTGTCGATTCTACTGCAAAGCAAAGGAGGTAAATCAATCACTTGTAAGCAAGCGAAACCTTTTCCTCTTACTGTTCTAAGGACACGATGTAATATCGGCCTCGCCACATTTTCCCGCCATATTAGAGGGAGACGGAGCAGGAGGAGGATGGCGGGAGGGGGAGGGGTAAAGGAAGCAAATAACAGAATCTAGCGGTGGAGGTGATTTTTTAAACCCATTTCTGTCCTCCACCACCAGCTCTACCGCCAAAATTCTATTGTCTCCCACAAAACCCACCACAATTGTATTGTTTTCCACTACTACATCACCTGGTACAAGTCACATGTTCTCTGTGAACAGAAAAGTTATCAATCGAAGAAATCGATTGATTGTGGAGCTTTCATACGCAAGAAATGGAAGACACCAGCTGCAGGCGCACATTTCTCGAGACTCCCGAAAACGTTTCGGGCTACTTTACGTGCTTAAGGTTATTACCAGAAATTTCTAATATTTTAAATGATCTTTTTAAGAAACCACGCTATAAAGCGTCTTTGCCAGTTTATATTTTATTTTGCTTTGAACTTGGCTGTTCGCTTGGGCGCATCCAGTGTTTAAAACCATTATCAGAGAACAAGGCTCCTCTACATCTCAGGCGCTTATCACTTTACTCAAGGCATGGACGCCCTAACTCTATGTCCTAGGCAAAAACAACAACAAACAAACAAAAAAAGTGGGTATTCTTGGTCAGTCCATATTACTCGTCGCCTCGCAAAAAACTGCCTTGTATCAAGTCAAACTGTTAGTACTTTGTTCTCCAAACTCCGTCCAATAAAAATTACGAAACTGAAAGCCTGGGTAAAGTGCTCGTATAATAAGCAGCTATTGGGTAACTAATAGTTCAAAAATATTCCATTCAACCAGGAATTTTTTCAAACAGAACAAATTAACTTACCAACTGTGAGTTCAAACGTGAGACTATCGTTTCCCAAGGAGTTGCTGACAAAACAGGTATACAATCCAGTGTCGCTTAGGCTAGTCGATGTAAATTCTAATTTCGTATCTCTTGACAGAACAGTACCACTTGGTTCAGTTCCTTTGTACCATCTGATACTCGGTGAAGGGTTTCCGTCAGCCATGCAAGTAAAGGCGTATGGTGTTCCCGATGGCACAGTCTTGTTCCTGTCGCTAGATGTGGCTGATGGGGAGACTAAATATGAGAAACAAAACAGGGAGATGTGAAGCGTTCATTCTTCGGTGACAATTCAGTGTTTCCTGAGTGAATTAAGATGCAAATTACAAAAAAAAAAAAACCCAACAAAAACCACTAAAAATTTCCTTTAGCAATGTTTGTCCGTTGTTGATGTTGGGCAAGATAGTGTTTCTTTTTATTTTAGCATGCAAGTAAGGGTATCAAAAGTGAAAAGCTTGTAAAAATTACTTATATCTGGTTTTGATATTGAAAAAAAAAAAATAGGTTTAGCAAAATTAGACATCATGAGAAATTCAGGGTTTCAGTTTGTTTTAATATTACTCAGCCTGCGAGCCTGTACTGAAAAGCAAACAAACAAGGACATAAACATTAAACGATTCATTATATCTACTGACAAAACCTGGTCCTCATTCCAGCATATGTTCTGGGGTGGAGGTGGGTGGGGGTGGGAAAGATTGTTACCTCAGGCTCATGGGTTTATTATATATGACGTTATACTCTACCTAATGATTCATAAAGAAAAATAAGAAGAATGAAGAATAGATCGGATGTAAATTACTGAGACAATCATTACCAAATTTTCTCGCATCAAAAGATTTATACTTCTATGAAATTCAATAAACATTAAGCCTTAGATTGAATCTACAGCATCTATCTGGTGTACCGACATAGATATCTCCATCTTTGGTTCACGTTTGCCAAATCAGGTACAACACAGCATGCGCAAACGGATTGCCCTACAACACATATATATGACGTGATTTTAGAAAAAAAAACTATTAACATTAATAACATATCACAACTGCCAACAAACTAGTGCAGGTCACTCAAAAGTACATAAAGCAAGTATTCTAAAGTCACGTTACAAAATCGAATTAAATCTAAAATCATAATAATACATACGACAATGAACAGGTAATTTTTAATGTATGCCAATACAAGATAATCCCCACTTAAGTAAATAAAAAACGTCAACCAAAACGAACAGAATATTGCTTTAAAACAAACCAAGGAGACAAAATGGACAGTTTATTTAATGGATGTTACAGCTGTATGAGTTAAACACAAATACAAAATCAAAACAAAAAGTTGTAACACGACATAACAGATACTAATTTTAAATCAGTTTGCTACTCTAGTTTTACTTCAGTAATGTAAATTAGCTCTACGAAACATTTTTTTTAAGTGGTATTGTATTTCACTGTTATGGTTGCCTAGGGAGAATTAGGCTTGTTCTGCAAGTTAACATGACAGGTATGTATTTGACAAGATTTACATTTCATATACACAACAAAACTAGACTTATAAAGTGTTTCCTTGCAAACTATTTAATACACTTATAGCGGTTAAACAATGACTCACATTCCACAGAAATATTAGTTGTTTTCCTGTCACTGCCACATTCGTTGCTTGCTGTGCACTTGTATTCTCCTGCGTAGTTTCTATCAATGTGTAGTAATTTCCAAGGGGCATTAACTACCATGACATCATTCTTCTCATTAACCCAGGAGACATTTGGAGCTGGATCACCAGAGACGCTGCAGTGAAGGGTCACATTCTCACCCTCCTTAACGACTGTAGTGTTACTCACACTTGTCACTGAAGCGGGAACTGTGAAAAATATAAATCAGTTAGTCAACTACGCATGCATTCAAAGTTATGGTGTCCACTTTTTGCGTAAGATAAGGACAAGCTACAAGTTTATCGTGCAAAAACGCTTAGCTTTACAGTGGGCTGTCACACTCCAGACATGTCACAAGGCCAGGGACTGAGACAGCGACTGGGACTCTGTGGGGTGTGAACATCTGGATTTGTTAAGAGTCTGGCTAATTTAGCGGGATTTTCTATCAAGACGGGTTGAAAATAAGTAGCTCAGGTCATAGGAAGAGAAATGCTTCAGAGGGGGTCGCAAAATGTAAGGTAATGTTCCGCCCTACTTAGAGTTTCCGAATTCTCATTTCTCACTTGCATCATTCTCAAGTAACACAACAAGAGCCCAACCTTACATTTAGGGAGCATTGCATTTATTGTAAAACTAGTGCAAAGAACAAAGCGCTATTTGCGTGTGCATAAACATAGACTTACCTGCAACAATCACAGTTTTATTAGCGCTTGCAGTTGTCCCAACAGAATTGGTAGCCTCGCATTTGTACGTAACTTGGCCCCCAGTGTGTAATGGTCTCCGGGCTACTCCATCACTGCCCATATTCTCAAGTATCACGTCGCTTTTGTACAATATATACGTTTTTACTGCTGGGTTGCCTTCAGCTTCACATTTGAACTCAACCGTGTCTCCTTGGCAGGCTTTGCTCGTTGACATGTTCAAATTTAAAGTAACATTTACAGGTTTATCTGCACAAAAGAAGAAATAATAAGACCACATTCATTAATTACTGAATCAGATGTATGTACAGATTGTTGGCAAAGCTAATAAACTGCTGGTGCATACTATTTCAGTAATCGTCGATGACGAGCAAAACGTAAGGAGGGAAAGGAAAAATCTCTAACATCCATTGTAAAATTCATTTATAATTTATAAGACTAACGACCAATTTACGGGTAGTATTTGAGTCACAAGTATACCTCTCTAAACCCCAATAAAAATCATTAACTTTCATAAAAGTGTCCTACTCCGCTGATTAGTATGCATTAACTTTGATACAGATCTCAACTGATTAACATTACAAACACGACAAACACAATCTATCACAATCTGTCACAAGTAACATAAAATATTCGCGTCCGACCTTTATGGGCTTTAAAACGGCTCGCCTGCGGCTCGCCGTTTTAAATGCCCATAAAGATCTCCCGCTCACATTTTATGTACTACCTAATAATGCTATTCACTGGAAGATGAAATTATTAAACCTTACAATCAACATTTTATTGATGCACTCTAACAAACACTTTTTGTTTAAGAGGGGGAAAAAAGATAACGTCCTTACACTGCACATTGATGAATTTGACAGATGAATCTGTGCCACAAGTGTTATTCGCATGGCAAGTGTAATTTCCAGCGTTATCTCTGGTTATGCTTGTGAAGTTCAACCACGGACATCTGTTTACAAATCCGTCATCGCCAAGTTTTGACCACGTAACAGTTGGAACGGGAAACCCAGATGCATTACAGTTCAAAGACACAGCACCGCCTTCCACGGGAGTTTCACTGCCACTAATCACGCGGACAGATATTTGCACTGGAACTGAAAAATAATTAAAGCAAAGAAAACGATCATTTTAGTGGCGCAAACTGACTTAAATGATTTCATAAAATGCATTGCTCTTAAACAGTGAAAAAAAAAAACAATACGGTTTTCATTAGGTTTTTGGTTATTTACATGGCAATACCGAACGCTTTAAAATAGGTTTTAACGACATTATCAGGATGTTAAATTGTAAAATTTCAAAGAGCAAGAAATTTTTGCTTTAGGGAGATCTAAGCTTTCAAATTACGTGTACAGATCTCTCCGCAAGTACAGTGAATTCGAGAGAAAATAAACTTTGTGCAACAAGAAAAACGACATAATTATGTTACTTTGTTGATTTATGAAACTCACCATTAAATGTCAAGGTAGCATTATTTGAACTTGTTACATTTCCCACTGAGTGTTCCGCCGAGCAGCTGTAAACATATTCTCCTCCTTGAAATATTTCTGTAATCCATGTTCCACTTTCACTTGCATTAAACTCCTTCTCGCCACCATAAAGCTGATATTTTGTTACAGCTGGATTGGCGTCAGATGCCACACAAGAGAAATTAACCCGCAATAAATCAGAACAGTTTTCATTCTCCGTTGTGTTTGCTACCAAAGTGACATTAGCGGGATTATCTGTTGAAACGAATTATCATGTTTGAAAGATTTGACTTTCGGCTCAGTTTATTAATCAACGAAACGCAAATTCACAACGCAACAGCGAACCACCTTAAAAACGAGCACCCATGCTAAAGCACGAACACGAAGCTCAACAAATTCCCCATCATTAAGAGTACAGTGTGCACTACATTTCAAGCCACTACAGTAGTAATTAGTGGTTAGGATTATTTAGCATTAATCAAATTAGCTTTGGAATATTTTCACCAAGAGAACTAATGGCCGACATGAAAACATTTGAAAATAAGCTTAAGACGGAGAATGGAGAAATTATTTCATCTTTTTTTTTTGTTTTTAATTTTATTTTATTATATAAATTCATAGCACTAAGTCATGCAATCAGTGCTATAAAATGTTGAAAGTGATGATTAGCTGATTAACCTGATTAAAGGGGCTGGCTTGGTTAATGCTCACAAAGCTATCAACATGTTCATCCGTGCTTTTAGTGTCAGGAATCGACTTCTCATTGTAATTGTCAACTGTACACAACTGATCACTTGATAAAATACAATAACAAAGCAAATTGGGGCAATCAACTGAGTCCACATTACCAGTGAAGAGTGAACAAACTGTAAGTTCAAAGCATACCTTTGGGAAACGGAGAGCGAAAAGCCCAACACTTTGTCAGTTTGGCTCCACGATTCAGTAATGAAGAATCACTCACCATAGGAAGACTGAGAATTGGCAAATTCATTTAAGGCTGTATTTCAATAAGCAAAAACGGCACGAAAGCAGTATTGAGAAAAGAAAGATAACAACACTCTCTTAAGGTGATTCCATATAACTCTGAAGACAAAGTACGCGTCCATGTTATCCAGAGGGTTTTTAAAACATCATCTTCCTTGTAGTCTACTCGAAAATGTCATAGAATACAAAGAACAAAATACGCTGAATGGTGTGCATGTGCAAAGCTGCTTTAAACATAATTTTCTTGAATGCAACTTCCTGACTGACTGTGAAATTCCAGAGTCGACGCATCACAATCCGAAGTATCACGGTATAGCGATAACATGATCACCAAATAAAACGATGGCAGTACACTGGTAAAAAGGGAATATTACGGAGGATAAATGACGTGCTTTAAACTTTAAAGGCCTGTGGATTGCTTACTGTGGAGGTAGAGGCCATAGAGGTCATAGAGACTGTTCTCGCAAAACAAAAACCAAAAAACTTAAAAGACGAATAAGGCTGAGCTCAACCAGGCAGTTTCTTTAATTCTTTAAGCCCTTTAGGTTTACTTCATTGTTAACTTACGTTTACTTAATTATTATCATTCTTACAATATTATTATTATTGTTAATACAACATGCTACAAATGAAAAGGTGAACGAAAATTTAGTAATGAAAGTCCCAACCGAGTCAACTCCATTAAATTACTGCACTAACATTATTACAAACACAAGACAGTATAAAAATAATAACTAGAAGTGGAATATAAAGTAAGGTTTACACAAAGAATGGGTAATCAATATTCACCTTCACTTCGGTGAATAATTGCTCTGGCCGGAAGGCGCAGAGCTTTAAATTCGGCTTGGTTTGTTTTTCATCGTTCTTTCAAATTGTAACCTTTCTTGTGATTGGCTAGTTTCTGTAAGCTCAGGGAAGGCCAGAACAATAAAATGCCACATTTCATTGGGCCCTGTTGTTTACTTTGATAAATACAAGCGCAGCATGTATTCATTACGTCATTCACATGTTGTTTGCCCTTTCCTCTCTTTCGCCATCATACGCTCGCTGGAAAGAGTACGAACGTTGTTGGCTGGTGTTGGCTTCTGAGGTGAGTGCTACTCTATATGTTAAGCCATTGTCACGTCTTAAAGCTTTCAAATTGTCTTTGAAGTCGGTGTCATGAAAGGTGTTCGATCTTTTGGTGAGGTTTTCGGTCAATGATTTTGTCGATATTCGGCGCAATGCAAGGCAAGCGAGAAAACTACACTCCCTGGATAACATAGATTTCGTTTTGAAAACTCAAAATCCCTTAAATAACGAAAAACACGAGGCTCGATGAGGATAACTGAGGCTCCCTGGAGGATTATCACTTATTGTTGAGCCCGACCGTTTGATGAGGTTTGATGATTTATAATAAGCCCGTAAACCGGATTAATGAAGTTCTTTCAGGCTGCATGTTACCGAAAGAACGAATAGATAAGTTTTGGGAGAAGATTGTTGATCGCCATTGCATCAAAATTAAAGCGTATTATGCCTTGATTCAGTCGGTTAATTCTTGGAATTGGGAAGGAAGCGGCCATACATATAAGCACGTGGTCACACTACACCTTTTATTGACCTAGAGAATTTGAAAGTGGTTTCGAGTCAGAGTTTGGGTAGAAGTATTATGAAAACTTGCAATCGATGTTGCTCAGATTCTAATAATGTTGAGTTCAACTTCAGGATACCACTTAATAGCTTAACTTATGAAGTAATACTCCTTGGTTGTGTTCAGTATACATAATTTGTACTTGTATTCTTTGATTGCACCTGACGTCACTTCGAATGTTGGTGGTAAGAACAATAGCGAAAATGCAAACCTTGAGCTACATTTTTCTATTGTTTTGGCACCAACATGGCCGTCTTATCACGTGAGTGCAATCAAAGAATTCCATATTTCATTCTGTTAGTGTTTCATTGTTACTGCTGCGCAAGTTTTGTCTCTCGAAACCCCAATAAAAATCATTAACTTTCATAAAAGTGTCCTGCTCCGCTAATTAGTATGCATTAACTTTGATACAGATCTCTACTGATTAACATTACAAACACGACAAACACAATCAATTGTTTCATGTCACAAGTAACATCAAATATTCGCGTCCGACCTTTACGGGCTTTAAGACGGCTCGCCTGCGGCTCGCCGTTTTAAATGCCCATAAAGATCTCCCGCTCACATTTTATGTACTACCTAATAATGCTATTCACTGGAAGATGAAATTATTAAACCTTACAATCAACATTTTATTGATGCACTCTAACAAACACTTTTTGTTTAAGAGGGGAAAAAAAGATAACGTCCTTACACTGCACATTGATGAATTTGGCAGATGAATCTGTGCCACAACTGTTATTCGCATGGCAAGTGTAATTTCCAGCGTTATCTCTGGTTATGCTTGTGAAGTTCAACCACGGACATCTGTTTACAAATCCGTCATCGCCAAGTTTTGACCACGTAACAGTTGGAACGGGAAACCCAGATGCATTACAGTTCAAAGACACAGCACCGCCTTCCACGGGAGTTTCACTGCCACTAATCACGCGGACAGATATTTGCACTGGAACTGAAAAATAATTAAAGCAAAGAAAACGATCATTTTAGTAGCGCAAACTGACTTAAATGATTTCATAAAATGCATTACTCTTAAACAGTGAAAAAAAAAAACAATACAGTTTTCATTAGAAAAGAAAGCGGATTTATACTTCCCTTGTTTCCTTGGTTTTTGGTTATTTACATGGCAATACCGAACGCTTTAAAATAGGTTTTAACGACATTATCAGGATGTTAAATTGTAAAATTTCAAAGAGCAAGAAATTTTTGCTTTAGGGAGATCTAAGCTTTCAAATTACGTGTACAGATCTCTCCGCAAGTACAGTGAATTCGAGAGAAAATAAACTTTGTGCAACAAGAAAAACGACATAATTATGTTACTTTGTTGATTTATGAAACTCACCATTAAATGTCAAGGTAGCATTATTTGAACTTGTTACATTTCCCACTGAGTGTTCCGCCGAGCAGCTGTAAACATATTCTCCTCCTTGAAATATTTCTGTAATCCATGTTCCACTTTCACTTGCATTAAACTCCTTCTCGCCACCATAAAGCTGATATTTTGTTACAGCTGGATTGGCGTCAGATGCCACACAAGAGAAATTAACCCGCAATAAATCAGAACAGTTTTCATTCTCCGTTGTGTTTGCTACCAAAGTGACATTAGCGGGATTATCTGTTGAAACGAATTATCATGTTTGAAAGATTTGACTTTCGGCTCAGTTTATTAATCAACGAAACGCAAATTCACAACGCAACAGCGAACCACCTTAAAAACGAGCACCCATGCTAAAGCACGAACACAAAGCTCAACAAATTCCCCATCATTAAGAGTACAGTGTGCACTACATTTCAAGCCACTACAGTAGTAATTAGTGGTTAGGATTATTTAGCATTAATCAAATTAGCTTTGGATTATTTTCACCAAGAGAACTAATGGCCAACATGAAAACATTTGAAAATAAGCTTAAGAAGGAGAATGGAGAAATTATTTTATCTTTATTATTATTATTATTATTATTATTATTATTATTATTATTTATAAATTCATAGCACTAAGTCATGCAATCAGTGCTATAAAATGTTGAAAGTGATGATTAGCTGATTAACATAATTAAAGGTGCTTGCTTTGTTAATGCTCACAAAGCTATCAACATGTTCATCCGTGCTTTTAGTGTCAGGAATCGACTTCTCATTGTAATTGTCAACTGTACACAACTGATCACTTGATAAAATACAATAACAAAGCAAATTGGGGCAATCAACTGAGTCCACATTACCAGTGAAGAGTGAACAAACTGTAAGTTCAAAGCATACCTTTGGGAAACGGAGAGCGAAAAGCCCAACACTTTGTCAGTTTGGCTCCACGATTCAGTAATGAAGAATCACTCACCATAGGAAGACTGAGAATTGGCAAACTCATTTAAGGCTGTATTTCAATGAGCAAAAACAGCACGAAAGCAGTATTGAGAAAAGAAAGATAACAACACTCTCTTAAGGTGACTCCATATAGCTCTGAAGACAAAGTACGCGTCAGTGTTATCCAGAGGGTTTTTAAAACATCATCTTCAGTGTAGTCTACTCGAAAATGCCATTGAATAAAAAGAACAAAATGCGCTGAATGGTTTGCATGTGCAAAGCTGCTTTAAACATAATTTTCTTGAATGCAACTTCCTGACTGACTGTGAAATTCCAGAGTCGACGCATCACAATCCGAAGTATCACGGTATAGCGATAACATGATCACCAAATAAAACGATGGCAGTACACTGGTAAAAAGGGAATATTACGGAGGATAAATGACGTGCTTTAAACTTTAAAGGCCTTTGGATTGCTTACTGTGGAGGTAGAGGTCATAGAGACGGTCCTCGCAAAACAAAAAACGAAAAACTTAAAAGACAAATAAGGCTGAGCTCAACCAGGCAGTTTCTTCAATCCTTTAAGCCCTTTAGGTTCAGTTCACTGTAAACTTACGTTTACTTTATTATTATTATTATTATTATTATTATTATTATTATTATTATTATTACTATTATTATTATTATTGTTATTATTATTATTCATACAATTATTATTGTTGATACAACATGTTACAAATGAAAAGATAAACGAAACTTCAGTAATGAAAGTCCCAGCCGAAAATAGCATAGCGTATGGAGTCAACTCCATTAAATTACTGCACTAAAATTATTACAAACACAAGACAATATAAAAATAACAACTAGAAGTAGAATATAAAGTAAGGTTTACACAAAGAATGGGTAATCAATATTCACCTCCACTTCAATAAATAATTGCTCCGGCCGGCGCAGAGCTGTAAATTCGGCTCGGTTTGTTTTTCATCGTTCTTTCAAATTGTAACCTTTCTTGTGATCGGCTAGTTTCTGTAAGCCCAGCGACGGCCAGAACAATGAAACGCCACATTTCATTGGGCATTGTTGTTTACTTTGACCAATAGAAGCGCACCATGTATGCATTACGTCATTCACTTGTTGTTTGCCCTTTGCTCTTGTTCGCCATCATACGCCCGCTGGAAAGAGCACGAACTTTGTTGGCTGTTGTTGGCTTCTCAGGTGAGTGTTACTTAATATGTTAAACCATTGTTACGTCTTGAAGATTTCAGATTGTCTTTAAAGTCGGTGTCATGAAAGGTACTCGATATTTTGGTCAGGTTTTAGGTCAATGATTCTGTCGATATTCGACGCAATGCAAGGCAAGCGAGAACACAACAGTAGTTGGTTCAAGAAAAAAACACTTCCTGGATAACATTGATTTCGTTTTAGAAACGCAAAATCCCTTTAATAAGGAAAAACACGAGGCTCTATGAGGATAACTGAGCCTCCCTGGATGATTATCACTTATTGTTGAGCTCCACCGTTTCATCAGGTTTGGTGATTTATAAGAAGCCCGTAAACCGGATTAATGAAGCTCTTTCGGGTTGCATGTTACCGGAAGAACGAATAGATGAGTTTAGGGAGACGATTTTTGATCGTCATTGTATCAAAATTAAAGCCTATTACGCCTTGATTCACTCGGTTAATACGTGGAATAGGTGGTTTGCACGTTACGTCATTGCTTCCATGCTGGTGGACGTAAACAATAGATCTCTCATTAGCTCCTTTTGTTCGTCTACCAGCATTTGTTCCTTTCACCACTGTTATCTGTGTCTCTAGAGATTGGCTGCAAACCACCTATTGCGAAGGAAGTGGCCATATTAAAACGAGCACGTGGTCACATTACACCTTTTATTCAAGACCGCCGATTTGAAAGAGGTGTCGAGTCAAAGTCTGGATAGAAGTGTTGTAAAACCTTGTTATAGATGTTGCTCAGATTCTAATAATGTTGAGTTCAATGAAACTTCAGGATACACGTTAATGGCTTAACATATAAAGTAATACTCCTTGGTTGTGTTTATAAATAATTTGCATTCATATTCCATATTTCATTCTGTTAGTGTGTCATTGTTTTTGCTGCGCAAGTTGTTTAAAAGTTTAGAAAAAAAAAACGATTCGTTGAGGGCATTATATACCTCATTATTTTTAACTTGTTAGCATTTTTATTGACAACTCTAAAGAAAGTCAATAAAGCATATGAATTCAGTATTTTACAGTTCCAGAGAATATTCTACCTGCAGCCTCTTGTTGTTAATTAATCCACGTGCAAAAGGCACTATCGAGATGATAGTTGTAAGCGTGGCTCTCTCACAGTTTTGTAAGTATTCGCTTCGTTCGTCGTTTTATTTTTCAGTTTGTATTTTGTGTTATGTCCTAGATTTCCGATTGTATAATTCATAACATTGATCTCTGGTGTACAGATTTCTCTCGCACTTACATTCCGGATATCGTTGGCATTCGCACCCACTCGCACTAGCGTCTTGTTTTCGTTTTCGTGGCCGTGACGGCTTCGGTCGGCAATAAAATCTCAATACTTGCATTTAAAAATTGTTTTGGCCAAATGTTATGTTTGAAATGTTCAACCAGGACTGCCTCTAGGATGTCAGTGTGTTTGGGGCTGCTGATGATGTTCTCACTTATTTTTGTTGACCGATGGCCAAACAACACTTATTTCCGCCTAATAAGCTCTCACGAAGAGAACCTAAATCTGGACAGAGAAATCATCAAGTCATTATAGCTTACACTGATCCTTTGACCGCTCTTCGTCGTTCGTTGTTCGCACATCTTCAGGCATCGTTTGTCCGGTCATCGTTCGCACATTGTATAAAATCGTCTATTGGTAGTTTTGTTGGTTTGCTTTTTTCATTAGAAACCGATAGCCGTAGCACAGTGGCTGGTTCATTATCCGTTTCAAGAATTAGCCAGGTAATAACCAACAATTCTTGAAAGCTCTCAATTGATGAAGATTATCCACTGGGTTTGATCCACAGCTGAGGGCATTTGTTACCAGAAGTCTTCAGAGTAGAAAAAAATTAAATCCGTTCCTTCAAATCAATTTCCTCTTTGAAATATAATGAAGAACCGAGCTTGAAGGTTGCAAATGATGTTCGTTCAAAATCCACGCGAGACCTTCTGTAATGGAATCATGAACAATAAAGTTTCCACTCATACCACACAGTTTTGGAAATTCTCTTTTGCCTTCATTTCTATATACAAAAATATTGACACTTCCCTGGTGGGGCTTTTCAGTGACAATACATAACTTACTAACAATGATGTGTAAAAAGCGAAAATTAATATAATTTACATGTATCAGTACAAACTAAATGCTAGAATATAATATACGAATAATGGACCATTTTACAATTGAATGCTTGTTGACCTGGCCTTTGAATGGAAACGAGGCTGGCAGTGACCTTCTTTTGACACCGACCTCACTGCTTTTCTCATGCAAATCATGTTTTTCTCATGCTAACTGGTCCATATTTACATGTGAAAGACAGAGAGGTTAGTGCCAAAACAAGGTCACCTCCAGCCTCGCTTCCACTCAAAGGCCAGGTCATTGAGCACACAACTGTAAGATGGCCTATTAATATAAATGCTCATCAACTACAGCCGGTTAAAAAGTCAATAATTAATTTATTTTTGAGGTGGGATTTGAAAGAAGAGGTCGACTTTAAGGTCTTATAAGTGTTGCCAAGATTGTTTAGGATGTTTACCAGGCGATCTAGCTATTGTGGTCACGCCAGGGAACACTGTAGCTCTCTATGCAGATTACTGTAAAGCATCTACACTGATGCATGCAATGCAAACCCTCGAACTCCATTCCACTTGAATGCGTGAATCGGACAAAATCTAGTGGACTTAAAAGTAAAGAAATTCAATCCTATGAAAAAACCACGAGCAAGATACCTCTCCATTGTGATCTTGGTTTAAGTACTAAAACAAACTGTTATGGCTGGAACACCCACCAGTGAAACATGTAACAAGGCAAATAAAATCTCGTGTTCAATTTAGAGGACAGACAAACATCTTCGCCTTTTGAAAGATTATTATTGTGACCGGTTTGGTTAGTCCACAATTGGAAGATGAAACTGTTGCATGATCACCCTACCTGGCAAGGAATAAGAAAAGATTGGCAAAACTTTGCGATTGAACCCCTAAATTTATACTGGGGGAGAGATGATTATAGCAATCGCAAAGACTTAACTTACTGTGTTTGTATTCAGTTGGAACTCTCTACTTCTGACAGTTCACCAGGCACTCAATGTAATATCTCTTGGAAGATTGACACAATTCGCATTACCGTTACTCCCCTCCCCTCCCCAGATTTAGCAGATTTAGCAAAGGCAACGTAACGATAACACGGAGTTTAAGAAACGAGGACGGCGACGTCAACAAAAATGTCATCTCAAAATATAACTTCTAGTTATTGTAGCACCTGCACGATTTTTCCAACTTATTCAGCTTGTAAAATGTCGGCGACCTATCCAGGAACTAAATTTCTACGAACTGCGTTATAGTAAAGAAAAGGAAAGAAAAATTTTCCATCATACGCACAAATTGTCACCAAAACCTAAAATTTGGTCATTTCACGTTGTTGTTTTCCAGAGGACAGCAAAGAAATGTACCAAAATGTAAAACGCACGTGCAGAAGCGATTGTTTTTGCTCATTAAACCTGTTGTTTTGTGACGCTCTCGTTGACGTTCCCGTCCTCGATTCCCTTTAAACTCCCTAGTGACGGGCCGCCGCGCGCAGAGCTAAAAATAGGTATCCATAACGTAAGTGTGTGGGCTACTATTTACAAATGTCAAAGATTTAATTTCGCTGTTATTTCATACTTTATACTAGGAGTTGTTGGAGATTTGGGGAGTGCGTTCAACATGCGATATGAAAATCTGTAGTTTACGAAGTGTGGAATTGGTGACGATATTTCACCCTCGTCTATTAAATGGATATTTACAAAAAAAAGAAAAAACAGAACCGCAATTATTATTTTTGTTTTGTTCATTCGAACATGTCTTTCATAAATAAATAAATAAATAAATAAATAGATAAATAAAACAGAGAAACAAACAAACTAACAAGAAAGAAATAATAAGTAAAGAAAAGTGCAGGTCTGTCGAGCCTTGAAGTGAGCTGCAACTGAAAAAAAATGCATGCGTTTGCACGGCTAGGATGCCTTCTTTCAATCGAAAAAAAAATTACCTCTGGCACCCAGGGAAAGCCAGGGCTGCCTATAAAAAAAAAAAAACAAAACAAAACAAAACAAAAACAAAAACAAAAACACTTCATCCGTTTGCACGGTCGATCAAAAAATATTCAGCCGTTCGCACGGCAACAGTAAATAAGCTTAAAAATAACACCTATGCTACGGCAAGCCGAGTTAAAAGTGTATAAAACTCCCCAGGAATGAGCGTTTACCGTGTACTACATTTACAGCTACTACTGTAGCCAGAAGTCCGATTTCAGAGTAGATAAAGTTCGGCAAACGGTGCATCGCAATCTGAAATTGGCATGGCACTAACGTCATCACCATGGTGAACGATGACAATAAACTGGTAAAAGGTAGATCGATTTGAATTAACTGTGGCAAGTACAGTAATATCGCAGAGTTGGAAAGAATTCAGCAGAGAACCCTAAATTTATATTGAAGTCGAGAGTTGATTATAGCAATCGCAAGAAGAATTGACTTGAGATTTCCAAACCAAAGAAGATTTTGGTTTAATGTACTATAGCTTTATTCAACTTTCGTTGGATACCTTCTAGATTTAGTTACTCCAGCAGAATTGTGGAACTCCGGGTCATTGTCATTTCATCAGCCACCCAGTGTGATCACAAACGTAGTCATATATGTTGAGAAGGTCGCCCAATTCATTTTACCGTTGTTTCTCTCCCCTCACCCTCACTCCCCCCCCCCGCCCCCACCCCTCACCCACCCCGGCGCACGCTTGACAAAGTTGGGTTGAAGTGGAAAATCGGCGCACTTTTTTGTGAAGAGAAAGGAAGGAAGTGTTGCCGAAGTCAACCTTACCAAGTAATTTGTCGTTGTCTTTCAATGTGGGAGTTAAAGAACTTTTGAAGGCTTGTTTTATATTTACTGTTTATTTATTTATGTGTTCACCTCGTATCTACCTCTTGTATTGATTTAGTATTGTATCTCAGTTATATTTAATTATTTATTTATTTATTTATTTATTTATTGTTTGCTTCAACTTTTTATAGCACATCTTGGTATGTAATTCTCGCACCATTGGCCTTCGCCATATAAACCACTGGCTTTGGCCTTTCATTGTGTTTTCCGTTTTGTGCTTCTGGTCATTAATAAAGTTAAGCCAACTGGGTAAAAAAAATAAGCCCTTTTAATCTGTGTGCGTCATATATGCCTCGTACTATTGTTTGTGTACACCTTCCTCGTCTTTACTTTTGCTTAATATTTTTAGTACTTTTGCGGGCATTTTTCTTCCTTAGTTTTATTTTGTGAGTGGAAGAGGTGGTTTGTTTTAGTATGCTGTCAGCAACTCCTTTTCTTCGTTGAAAATAGTTGTGACTTGTAATATATAGGCGCTTCTTTATGACGTTTCCACTAATTCTTAAGCCTTAATTCATAAGTTATAAGGACGCTTGATGTTGCGCGAGCGCTACGTTGCGCGAGCGCTATGTGCGTGACTGCAAAGAATGTTTCTGTGCGAGAGTTTTACGTCAAAAGGGATGCCAAACATTTATAAACTTCTGGGATGACTATTTGGTCATTCCCAGCGTTGGTATCTATCAGACATCCAAGCTTCAAGGAAAAGCTGTTTATGGTAATTTGCCTCATGTCGAACGACTTTAACATTGGCAAGGTCCATCTGATGATGACATTTGTGGACGTGGCTCGCAACTTTGGAATTTCCATCAAACATCAATACCCCTTCTTTGTGCTCGGACTCCCATGTCTTCAGTGATCTTTCTGTCTGGCCATAGTGTACAAAATCGCACTGTCTGCAACTGATTTTTTTTTCTAATTTTAAATCGCGCGTTACAACATCAAGCGTCCTTATATCTTATAAAGGTTCAAGAGTTAACCGAAACGTCTTAAAGAACCGCCTGTATATTACAAGTCAGTGACAACCATTGATTATTTTCAACGATGTCATCTTCTGACTACAGCTATTCCATGTTTAACAACTCGTTTTCTTGTCTACGTATTTCTATTGTCAGTAAATTGTAATGAAAAAAGTGGTTTTACCCATTAAATAATTGATTTTAAAGTATTGCTAACGCTTTACTTCCTTAATGATACTGAACCTTAAAAGATACTAGAATGTGTAAAATTGGCTTAGTCCAGAAAACCCAAAATGATACCAAAGTTTACAATTTACACTCCTACACAAGATGACGAGCATCCCCAACCCTTCACATATGAATCTCCTAGGCTTTGCATACAGTGTGATTTCAAGTGAGACATACCAATCACTGTAATTATTGCTCACCAACAGCGAGCACTGGGTCATAATCGAAGGTATACATGTCACTCCGTTACTATAACAACACAGCG
Organism: Pachyseris speciosa; assembly: GCA_016490735.1. NCBI lineage: Eukaryota > Metazoa > Cnidaria > Anthozoa > Scleractinia > Pachyseridae > Pachyseris > Pachyseris speciosa. The sequence goes on from JAEMWC010000495.1 coordinate 468,585, forward strand.
TAGTAATAGTACAAAGGAAAGAATGAACGTATAAAGGTTGAATTGATAAGAATAATACAGATAAGAATGAAAATCAAATCAGTTCAAGGCAAATGGGGATTACGTTATATATAAAGAAGATTTTGTTACGACCAATGTAGGAAAAAATAATCGCGCTTATGGTAAGACATGTTGGTTTATAAAAATGAGGATCTCATTAGATAACAGCTGAGCGGACAACAACGTCTTTAATACTCACTCACTTGAAGCATTGTACAACTGATCAAGACTCGGCTGTCGATTAAGCACAACAGCATTACGCATAGGGATAATTTTTTTTTTCGTGCTGATCATTTCGATGCGCACACCGACGGTCAATTCTCCCTTAGGGTACACCGGTGGAAATTGATCGCACGAGAGAAAATGTGTACCTCCCCACTCCCCCTAATGCAACCAATTTGTCATGCCGACAATTTTTCCGATGAACATGAGCTTTTCGCTAAGTTTCGGCAGACGTCCCTCAGGGCTACTAATAACAATGGGGCTATCGCGTTATACTTAACGAGCAAAGTTGAGCCGGTACAATGGACCATTTCTTGATACGTTGACATATCTTTTATAAAAACTCCATTTAAGAAATTACTTAGCCCAATATTAATTTAAGTTTTTATTACTAGGAAAACATGCTACATAGTTGTGTAATCCTTCCGAGTGGTAAACCATCGAATATCCTCGAGTCACATGTATTTTGTGGGGAGACACACCCGCCTTAAAGGTGAAGAAAAAGAGGGGTTTTCCATCATATACCACGAGAAAGCTTTACATAAATATTTTATACCATACAACAGAAAATATATAGGCCCACACAATATAAAACAATATAAAACGGCTTTTCCCGGCACATTTCCATTGGTTGTACTCTCTCTGGCGGGGTATAAATGTATATTTAACACAATGAAAAAGTGTTCATACATGTATTAGTTTTGGTACATAAGTGTAAATTTTAACAGTATCGACAGTGAAGGGGTGAGGGCAATTATTATATCATTGAACAATGCCTGAGAGATCAAACACCTATTTCAACGTCAAACGCTAAAATAGCTGTCAATAAACAAATTCAAACGGAAACGATGATCATCTGCTCATCACAAACCAGCATTCGCGACTACTGACTGTATGTCATTGCATCCCACAGGCTGGCGATTGTATACTACATTGTCGTACCAGTTACGTTTTTCGTATTATGCGGAGCATCATGAAGTTTTGAGACGAGTCCAATACTACGTTAAACTTGTGACACACAACACAATCTTGTCGTTATGTGGGTAGAATATAACTAAAACAAGACAAGATTACCTGTACTCTCAAGGTCCCATTAATTGTATTCATCTGTAGACGAGTACAGGTTGATAACCTTTATGAACTCTCTTTGGGTCACTATATTATATACTACTACATATACATCCAAGCATACATTTTATTTCATATACACTAACCAGAATGGCCACCTAGTTAAAATTAATAATGGGTTATAGAATACATTTTAAAAGGTATACTTGATCAAATTATTAAAGTCTACTTACAATGGAGTGTGACAATGACTGTATCTGAGGGTCCATCGCCAAAATAATTGAATGGAGTGCAACTGTAGGTCAACTGCTTTATTCTTTCACCAACTGAAGTTGTAAAGATCCCAACCGGTTGACTGTCTGTGACTGTAGTCAAAACTGTCTGCTCCTTGTACAATCGGTAATGTGCAGGAGGGTTGGCGTCTGCACGACATATGAGGTTGAAGGGTTCACTCACCACAACTGCGTTGTTAGTCAGATTAGTAGCCAAATTTGTGTCTGTAGGACGATAATCTACGAGGAAGGTAACATTTGTCGTAGTGCTTGATTGGTACACTTAACTTTATTTGTACAACAAAGAAAAATGAATACCAGTGGAGAAATGGAACAGACGTTAAGGAAGACAATTAAATTTCCATTAATCAGAGCACACTGAGTGGGTTAATGAGGTATGGGAATTCAGAAGGATAGCATAGGAACAAGAGTAAAACTAGCATCATAATCACGTAATGAAATGCAGTACATGTGAACGTTCTTCATAATATTACTGAGCAGGGTGAAGGCGTTGCCTTAATGTTTTTCTCGCACGAGCGGCCTTGTGAGAAACAGCTCTTTTCACGTGTAAACTTCGACTATTCAATACACCATTTTTCTAGTGATCAGTTCCGGGTGAATTGTGGGTAGAGCCAGTCCTTTGTAGGGACAAACGGCCATTTTAGGACGTAATTTGAAATTGTAATTTTGACCGTTTGCTCCCACAAAGGACTGGATCTACCCACAATTCACCAGGAACTGATCACTAGCAAAATGTTGTATTCAAAGATTTAATACAAAATTTTTCAAACTGGAATTTACACGTGTACCCCGAGTCAGGATACAAGTGTAAATTACAATTGTAGCCTTACAATTGTGACCACCGCTTGAATGCACGTGTATTTTTTACCTGGATCCAATAATAAAATTGGATGATGAAATACATAAGTTGACATCAACCAACACGTTACCTAATGTATTGTTAACTGGAGATTTCAATCTGCCTCATATTAACTGGGACATTCAGGATTTACCATCAAACCTAATCCTCATTACGGTATGCAAGAAAACCAGGCGATGGTAGACCTGGCTCTGCGAAATTCTCTGAGCCAGCACATCTCTGAACCCACGAGGGGATCAAACATCCTAGATCTTGCTTCTACAACATGCCCAGCTTTAATCCAGAAAACAACAATATACGCAGGCATGAGTGACCACGATTGTATCATCAGCGACTTGAACCTAAAAGTAACTCGACCGAAAACGAGACCAAGGAAAATCTTTTTGTATAAACGTGCCAATGTTGACGAACTGAAAGAAGAAATTGAAAGTGCCCGGGTGGAATTTTCTAGCACTCATCAACAACAACAACAACAACAGCTAGACAAAAGTACGAACAACAAAACTATTTTAAATGTCGAAGATGCTTGGTTATATTTTAAACGCACCATCCTGACTGCAATTGAACGAAATGTCCCCACTAAACATATCACTGGGAGATGGAACGTTCCCTGGATCACCCCATCCTTAAGAAGACTAATGCGTAAAAAACAACGTCTCTACAACATAGCAAAGAAATCTAATGACAGGCAACACTGGAAAAAGTTCAAAGACCTAAGAAAGGCTGGTAAGCGCAAACTCGTAGAAGCTCACACAACTATGTTTTAAATCTTCTCGACTTGCGTAACGAAGATGGTCCACCTAAAACAAGCAAAAGATTTTGGTCATACATCAAATCAACAAGAAAAGATAATCTTGGAGTTGGAACCCTTAAATCTGGAAATTAAATGCAGAAATTACAAACAGTGAGCAGAAAGCTGAAGTGTTGAGTGACCAATTTGCTTCAGTTTTCACTGATGAAAATCTATTTAATATCCCAAATAAGGGCCCTAGCATGATTGCAGACATCCCTCCCCTGAAATTTGAAGTTCCAGGCATAACATGCTTACTAAGAAACATTAACGCCAAAAAGGCCTGTGGTCCTGACAAAATAGCATGCTGGGTTTTGAAAGAAGCTGCGCCTGTCATTGCTCCATTTCTCCAGTACATTTTTACTCTATCAGTACAAACAGGTCAAGTCCCAAGCGACTGGGTCAATGCAAATGTTACTCCAGTTTTCAAAAAAGGAAATCGCGAAGAGCCCAGTAATTACAGACTGATTTCCCCAACATCTGTGTTTTACAAGATTATGGAACATGTTATATACCGGCACATCATGAATCATCTTGATTCAAACTCTATCGTAGTACATTATCAACATGGCGTCAGACAACGCCACTATTGCGAAACGCAACTGATTACAGTCATTGAATCAGTAGCACGTAACCTTGATCTTGGCCAACAAAGTGATTTGTTGTTACTCGACTTCGCAAAGGCATTCGACAAGGTACCCCAACGACGATTGTTGAATAAATTAGATTTCTACGGAATTCGCGGTAATCTCAAGACATGGCTCGAACAATGGCCAACCACCCGACATCAAAGAGTGCTTATTAATGGTGTATCATCTTCTGCAATTCCTGTGAGATCAGGTGTGCCCCAGGGGACTGTGTTGGGCCCTCTTATGTCCCTTTTGTACATAAACGATATCGGCGAAAATACAAAGGCGCAAATTGGCCTTTTCGAGGATGACGCGGTTTTGTATGGTGTAATCACTTTATTGACTTTATTGACTTTATTTGACCTGCTTTATTTATACATAAAAAAGGCCTTTGTAGCCCGCAGTTAGCACAGCTGTTCTAGGCGGGCTACTTAACTGACACTATTTAATAAGCTCGCACACACACTCACACACACACACACACACACACTGACACACACACACACACACACACACACACACACAGGAAAGAGAAAAAAAAATTAATAATGATGAGAGTGCTAACAAAACCAGTTACGCATATATAAAGATTTCTACATTACATTAGCCTGAGGAAAAATAAGAATAGAGATTTACAAAAAGTCAAAGAGAAGCTAATTAGGTAAAATGCAAATATGAGCAGAAAGGTCAATATAGCTCAAATCAACATTCATCTCCTCAGTTTCGAGAATCTTCAAAAGCAAGTGAGTCAGTTTTATATTTAAAGGGTGCTTTCCTTAGCTTACGAAGTTCAAGGGGGGTACCATTCTATATTTTCGCACAACTCTAGAAAAAGAAAGCAATTGATGATTTGTTCTCGACTGTTTTATGTAGAAGTTACCGGCTATTGAAAAACGAGTAGAGTAGGAATGAACCTGTTCAGAGCGAGTAAACAGTTCAGAAATATTGGGAGGGGCATAATGACTTACGATGTCATATAGGAGACAGGCAACCAATTTCAAGTAGAGCATTTTTATCGGCATAATTCCCGAACAAACAAAAAGAGGAGCAGTATGAGATCTATAATCGGAAAAATACATTAGACGAAGAACCCGCTTTTGTAAAGTGAGAACTTTGTTTAGATGTGCATTCACGGCTTGGCCCCAAGCAACGAGACCATAGGAAATATACGGTTCGATGAGCGAGCGGTAAATGTTTAAAAGAGTAGTGTCCGGTACCAAGTGTATGAGCCTAGAAATAATACCGATACCTTCACTTATTTTCGTGGTAATGTAGTTAAGATGGTGCTTCCAGGAGAGATTACCGTCAGTTAGAACTCCTAAGTATTTCACATATGTCTTGCGCTCAAGAGATACCAACTGCTCCAAGTTATTGTCAAATATTTTAAGGTCTACTTCACGGTCTAGCTTACGTTGATAAGGATGAAAAATAAAGAAATTAGATTTAGATGCGTTAAGAGATAATTTGTTAGCATTCAACCATTCACACAACTCTAATAATTCTTCGAAGATTGTCATGATACAAAGTCACTACAGCAAGACCTAAACACACTCGTACACTGGGCGGACACATGGCAATTGTCGTTTAATGCAAAGAAGTGCACCATCCTAAGAGTCTCATGCTCGAAATCACCAGTTGAATTCCAATACACCATCCACGGAGAGCCCTTGCAAGCTGTAGATCACAGCAAATACCTTGGAGTTGAACTATCCAGTGATCTAAATTGGAATGTTCACATTGCTGGCATTATAGGCAAAGCCAACAGATCTCTTGGCTTTAGAAGAGGAAACCTAAATAAGTGCCCGGAAAACGTAAAGGAGCAAGCCTGTCTTGCTTTAGTTAGACCACAGCTTGAGTATGAATCTTGTACATGGAACCCGTACATTCATAAACAGATAAAGGACATTGAGAGTATGCAGACACGAGCGAACTGGAACTGTCACGAACACTTGAGAAAAGAAGGAAAATTGCACGACTCACAATGATGTTTAAAGTAGTTTCTGGTCTATCAGCTATACAATTTCCACCCTATATATCATTTAAAAGGCGACAGGGCACTAGGCAATTCCACCCTAAGAAATTCATTCAAGTTGGTGCTAAAACAAACAAATACCAACACAGTTTTATTGCACGTATAATCAGAGACTGGGACTCCTTACCAAATAGTATCATTGAAAAGCAGTCACCAGAAGCTTTCAAAAAGGCAGTCATGTGCCATCTTTAAAAACGCTGGCGAGACACGAAATCGCCGCCAACAGAAATCAGACATGAGGCTCTGCAATCAGCTACAAAGAGAGGTGCTCTTGAGGCCAAAGGAAAATAACACAGCACACTGGACAAGCTCGGCAGCTCTTTTCATGTTTCTCACTCTTATTCCCGTCTGTAGAGCGTAGAACCTTTCCTTGAGAACGTCATATGCCCTTTCGATAGTGCATCGTGCTTTCTTATGTGTCTTATTAAACCTGCGGCGATCCCCTTCTACGTCTCATCTAAAAGGGCGGGTCAATCACTTGTTGCAGGCGTAGGCAGAGTCGCCTAGTATAACTGCTTCTGGGAATGTTCTATTCTTCTGTTGCTCAAAGGCAATCCACAGAGTGCCACAGAGTCGTGAATAATGTCACCTTCCAGGGCATCCACTCCTACAGAAGGAGATGATGTAATCTGGCCCTGCCACCATGGGGAAGATGGCGGTTGACGTAGGCGTCTTCATCATTATGAGGTGGGCTGACAGGGACGTGAGCTCCATCAACGCATCCTGCGACACAGAGAAAGCCTGCTTTGTCTCTGAATTTAGCGGCGATACTTAGAGGCTGGTCAGGCCATCGTGTGAATTCACGCTTATAGCTTAGTATTGCAGGGACAACGCCATGAATGATAAGCCATACTGTTGATGTGGAGATGCTATGACAAGAGTGCATTACGTGGTAGAAGGAATTTGTACCAAAGAAGTGGAGAATACCAAAAGTTGCTGTCTTGCTGTTACGTCTTGTTCCCGGTCTTGTTCTATGTTCCAAACGCGGACCTATTAATTCCAAGAGGTGGACAAAGGCGTCTACAGGGAGACGAAACTTCTCTCGAAATTCCCCAGGATTTTCCATGTCGAAAAGCCCTCTTTCCTCAAAATTCCTAGGTCGGCGGATAACTTGATGTCTCAGCAACTCGTCGAGTTCCTCTTCACTAGAAGACGACATATTTTGACTCTCAAACGTCCTTTTCAGAAGTCGAACTCTATGTTTACAACTGACATTTGACTTGTATCTTGCACTTGCGATTTACAAGTTGGACTCTTGTAAAAGTACATGTCGGGCTCCTGTAAAAGTTGTATTAATTTGGATCCTTACCCTCTTTTACACGTGTAGCGCTACACCTGTAATTACAAGTCGGACACTTGTAACCTGGACTTGTAACAATGTTTATTAAGCTCGTTTTCGTCTGCGCTTGTAAAAACAATGTAGATTAGATTACAAGTGTAAAATGTTTAATAAATTAACCCCATGATTATAATAAGGCGAATAGTTCGCGCATTGTGATTAATTCTTAGCTATGATCTATTAGAGGACAGATACACAGATTACGTCATCACGACCCACTTTTTTCCAGAAATGTGAACATAAACAAGTTTTTCGCTTGCATTTTGTTTCTTTATTATATAAAACAAATAGATTCCATGTTGCCGTGATTCTGTTCAGTAATAGATCACAGATGACGTCAAAATGTGGTAAAAACAAAGACGTGGCACACGAGCCGCTGGCGAGTGTGTCACTGATGTTAATTAGAACGTTAGCCAATTCCATGAAGAGAAACAATTCAACAAAACAGATGGTACTGAATTGAATGCTCGACATCAAAGGTAACTACAAATATTTAACGACAGTTTAGACTTACTCTGAACATGAATGAAGACATTGGATCTGTCTGGGATTCCAATGCCATTATCAGCAGCACACCTGTAGAATCCTTCATCCTGTTTCCCAGTGATGTTCAAAAGCCTATTGACAGAACTATTATCAGAAAGTCTTGTCCAGGTGATGTTTGGTGTTGGATTACCATCAGCTGTGCAGTTAAGCACCACAATGTGTCCCTCATTTACTGTTTCGTTTCTGGAGATGTCTATGATGTTTGGTGGAACTGGGTATTTTAAGCAAAGAAGACAAAGAAAAAGTAGTCAGAATGTTTAAGATGTTTGGGTAAGTTGAAAACTGAGGTACATCATATATGTTACTGTTACACTGTTACAGTACTGTTGGCAGTAATTTGATTGAAAAGGAAAGTACCTGAGTACCTCTAACAGTTGAACCACGAAAAACAAATGTATGAGAAGTTCTAAATTATTATTATAATAATAATTATTATTATAAGTGCTGTCTAGATGACATCGGTTTCAATAAGAAACAGAAAAAAAGAATGCAAGGACGTATAACAGTGTATAATTACATCATATGTTGTCAAAGAAAAATAATGTTGTTCAAATTCAATACTGCTAACCTATGGGCGTATGGCCAAAGGCTATACTCAATCAAAGTCGAAGCAAACCTCAATATGTCATGAAGCCAGGTGTTATGCCATGGCAATGAAAACTTAAAGCTTGTGGGATGTGGCTGGAGTGACAACGATACTTCACAAATTAATGTGATCAAGTAAGCTGAAGCCACTCAAAGGGCGCTAACGCCACAAGGTAGCGGGCATTACCCCTTAAATCTACCAAAGCAAAGATTGAGCCCAAGCATAAGCAGCCATGGACAGCTGTTTCGGCCTTGTTAGGCCTCATCAGCATGGCATAGCTAATGCTCAGGCTCAAGTACCGACATATCAATAAAACAAGCAATGAAAACGTAAAGCTAGTGGGATGTGGCTGGAGTGACAAGGATACTTCCCAAATTAATGTGATCAAGTAAGCTGTAGCCACTCAAAGCCTTAGCGCCCTTTGAGTGGCTTCAGCTTACGTGATCACATTAATTTGTGAAGTATCCTTGTTATGCCATGGCAGTTTGAAATGATAGCTGAGTTACGTTTGCCTCACGACTGACGGTCTTATAGATGTAGATCGCGACGTTTTGACCGTTATAATAGGGACTTTAAGCATCGACAACGGGGACGGCAACGGGGACGTGAGACTGTAGGGAAAACCCAAATGTCGTATTGCGCATGTCTGGCGTGAAATATTTTGACGTTCTGCTCCGGGGCCCGACGTGAGAAGCTTAGTTTGGCATTTTGTGAAAACGTGAGTAGCATCTCACATATTTTAGCTCTATTTTTGCCGCCAAATCGGTAATTTTAATATGGATTGATACCTTAAGATACCAAGGAATAGAATCATTGAGTTGTTGCCGTATTTTCTTTCCTAGACTATAAGCTTAAACAATTTCATAAGTCGGCTGTTTCAAAACAAAAAGCTAGTGCCGATGCCTCCGAAATTAGAAGTGATTTGCTAGTCTTACGCTGTTTATCGATACTTCTCTCTGACATTATTTTTTCGCATTCGAAGTAAGACATACTAGAGCTACAAATTTACACTTGACCTGGAGAAAACTAACCAGTCTATGTTGCTGAAAACTAACGTCCAAAACTCTATATCGGTAATAAATTGCTGATTATTTTATTTTATTTCATTTCATTTCATTTCATTTTATTACATTACCTCGACTAAAAGTGTCATGTCTTGCTCCCGAAATCTAAAATCCGATAAACACTTGTCGTTCTCCAGCACTGATTTGTTGACATGTTCAATTTGTACAACAGAGAAAAATCTACATTGGTCATATCATCATTAAAATGGCTGAACATTAACTTATTCGGCTTCATTTAGCGAGTGAATATTTCGAGAGAAGTTGGCGTCTTCGGCGGCTGCTTAACTACTTCGAATCTCATTCCACAACAGCGTCCTCTCCCCAGTCCTTTCTCGGTTTCTCCGTCGCCGTTGCCCTTCTCGTCGTCGATGCTTAAAGTCCCTAATTCTGGTCTTCATCAGGGATGATGTCAACTAGCTGTGGATCGGAATAGAAATTGTTCCCTCAAGGGTGCACTTTGGAACCGATCGGTTAAGGACGGTGCCTCCTAATACGCGGAAAAGTACATGTTGGTAAGGGCTATTGAAAATTGAAAAGAAAATTGGGGGTAACAACGCATTGTTCTGGGATAATGAATTTTAAAGCTGGAGAAAATAGAGACAGTATATTTTTTTCGAAAAATAGAAAAGAATAAATATTCCTCTGAACATTTCCTTATAATTTCCGTTTACATACACCAAGGCAACAACAAACCACAAGCTTTGAAATACATAACAATTGGTGATATAAAAACTGCTGTTTATGTAGTATTTATTACAAAATCATTGCATTGGAGCCAGTTTTGGTCCTATCTGCTCTCTTCAAATTGAGCAAAAAAACTATGAAAATCATCACGTGTTGAGTAGGCTTTCCACTTTCGTTTTGTAAGGTAAATAGTGGGGGTCACCACGCATATTTTAAAGCTATATTGGCTATTTTAAATTTTTAAGGCAATGCGCTCCGGGCTCGAGGCAATTTTTGCACTACCCCTTCTCTAGTAAGTTAAAATTTGCATCTCTTTTCCTTGGGTATGTTGGGATATCCGAAATGGCGGCGATGCCGGAGCAAAAAGTTTTTCTTCATTCTTTGTCAATTGGAGGACAGTTTTTCAATCATAACGGCTTTGAATGCTCAGACCAATTTCGAAGACGTTGTGATATGTGCATTTTGTATAACTTTCAATTGTTTTTTGTTTTTTTTCTGTTTTTAGTATAACTTGCACTTTTGGGCTCTGGCGAAGTGGAATCAGCAAACACGTAAGATCACCTTGTGCACTCTTGTCAATTACCCGAGCAGATGTTTGTTGTGGTTGTATTATCTGCCTGGAAGGAGTTTTGAAATGAATAATAATAATAACAACAACAACTTTGAGACTCAGTCGCCATGGTTCCTTGCTTCTGATTTTCACAGCAGTCCGTTATGTTATTCAGGCCAATTAAGCTGAAACTTTTCGTCAGTTGAGCGCCATACGAAGGTGAGACATCAGTCTCATGTATAAACTTTAAATTATGTATCAAGTTTAAATTATCTTACGTTCGATGAAACCATCTTTCTTTTTATTATTGTTGAAACAGCAAAAAAATAAAAAGGAATATAACCGAAACGGATTTCTTGTGTGTTAAACCGTTGTGTAGAGCATCACTTTATTATTAAGCCATTCCTGTGAATCACTTTACACAGCGATATGTTTTGATTAAGCTTTCTTATAAAATATTTAAAATAGTACGAGCCCACTCATTGGTCCATAGGCGTGTTTAGATGAGAGTATGTAAACACGGTTGTGACGTCACGCTGTTTGTGTTTCCCGGTACAATTTGAAAACATTTCAAAGCTTACGCAAGACTCGTAAAGCAATTTCAAGTACAAATATTAAGGAAATGGAGAAAGAATTGCCAAATTTCCACTCGGGGTTTAGCTATCTCTTCCCCTGTGAGCCCGAGGAAAGAAAGCAAAAGGAAAACCACAACGCTTTGCCTACCTTGATGATAGTGAGCTAGACGACCTAAAGCGAAACTAAGAGGACAAAATATGCAACAAAATATACAGTAAACCTTATTCAAGGTAATTTTTTCGTTAAGTACTACAATAAAATTCTCTATAAGACATTCTTTATTTAAAAAAATGTACACGAAAACGTACAGCAAACTATATGCTAGAGACTGTAAATACTTAGAATCAAACTTTGCACGGCCGATCGGTTGCTGTGTAAGGGCTGTCAAATTAGCGTAAAATGTATTTTCTCTGAGACCTTCTCAGCTTAAAAATATACTACAGCCTGGATCCGCTGCTTGGGCTATGATTCCTATCCAGCAAATCTTTACAAGGTACGATGAGCGATTCAACTTCTCAACCTTGTTCTCGGGCTGCCAAATCGGGCAAGTGCGCGCCATTTTCAGAAGCGGTCAAGCACAGTGAGATTCATTTCCAGCTTAAATAAACTTCTCATCTTGAAGTTCTTTCCTTACTGATTCGTATATTTTGAACATTTCTTTTGGTTCTCGCGTAATTTAATAAAACACACCACAACAGCGCTTTCGTTTACGGTTTTTTTGTGTAGACAGCATGTTGCCAATCCTGTAAAGCTATCCGCTAAATCAAGAGCTTACAAAGACTACGATTACCATCAAAACAATCTATCTTTTGAGAATATCACGCACACTAAACAAGATGATTGCGTGGTGCGCAGAACGTATGTGCACTAACAATAGGTGGTTTGCAACCAATCCCTAGAGACACAGGTAACAATGGTGAAAGGAACAAACGCTGGTGGACGAACAAATGAAGCTAATGAGAGACCTCTTGTTTACGTCCACCAACATGGCGGCAATGACGTAACGTGCAAACCACCTAAAGGAGGCACCGTCCTTAATGCGTTGTTTAATAGTGGACATTCACACGGAATTTTCATTTCCGCTAGCCCTATTAATGCTCTTACGGTAAAGTGTTGTATGGATAACCTCTGTATCCCTATGGGTGCACCTGTCTTAATAAAATAAAACCTATCCCAGAGCGGATAGTATCCGGTGTCATTGCTGTGCTTTGAAATGGCGGAAGTTTAAGAGTTTAACTTTAGCAGGTCGCGTGTCTGCGCTGTCTGAACAGCAAGGCTCAAAACCTTCCAACCAACAACAGCTAAAGCAAGGATCGAAAAGCATATACCACCATCAACCTGATGAAAACCAGCTGTTTTGGAAGTCGCATCTGTGTGACTAATATCTTCACTTGACAAAATATTTCGTCAGCAACGCTATTATGGTGTGGGAATTGAGGCATCTCAAATGAATTCGAGAGACCAATGAACCCTTTTTAATTGCAATTTCAACAAAAAAAATCTTTTCGATCCATCGAAAAGGAAGGGCTGCAAGGGAGACGTTTTAGCACTAATCTGCTAGAAAGTTGGACTTCAGGTGGTAAAATGTGAGAGCTGAATGTGAGAAGACTTCAAGTCACGTTTGTAATCCTCGTGCTCGATATCTTACATCACTGTACTCATTCATCCAGGAATCAATACAAGGTAAATTAAGGATGTCAACTCCGACAAAGTCAACTCCAGTAAAGAAGCGAATGCTGGACACGCCAGACGGAAGAAGTGAGATCCGCAAATCGGTTCGAGTGTTGTCGCCTGGTGTACTAGCAACTGTAGAATACCCGGCCACTATTGTTTACCTCGGTCGGCGTTCTTTGAGGAACGAAGCAGAACACAATACACGCAAAGGTTTCACGCTATTCTTATTCAATGACATGCAGTTAAGCTCCAGTTTCTGAGTATAGATAGTCTTCCCGAAGGCGACCTCCCATACAAAGTTCTCGGAAGAATTCCCTTCGATGAGATTTTCATAAGGCGAGTTGCCTTCCTTTTGAGGGATTTTGACGAAGCTTGGCGTGTGCTTCTTCAGCAGAACCAAACAGATGACGGTATTTTCACTCTCGATGTCTCGTCGGATTTCTCGTTCTTTTTGTAATTCGGGACTTAATCCCCGTTCGGCGAGACAATTTAAAGCTTTGTGTAGACTTGCTTCGAACGCGTCTTTCCTTTCTTTCGCCATATTGTATTCTGGCTATCAAACCTTTGATCGACAAATGTCAATATGCGACCAGAGGCAAGCCAATCACGAGCCCCGTTCGCTGGCGAACGAATTTTTCAAAATCCAGGGGCTTGTCTGCAAGCGTTCCTTCCCTCCTCTTCCCCTCTCCCCTTTTACATGTTTTTGCTCTGGTCCCATTTTTCGCGCGGCCAAAACTTCTAACATCCCGCTCCTCGGTCTTTCTTTGCTCGGAAACTACACGTAAACGCTTGCTACGCAGGTTAGCCACACATAGATATATCAGCAATGCTATAGCGGAGCACGATGGTTAAGAAAATATGGTAACCCATCTATTCGAGAAAATTTGGTTTTGGTCACCGTACGTACGTCGCCCGTACGTCCACCCTTTTATTTATGCGATGTAAAATGTCGGCCATTCTCCAACTGACAGGCTAGTTTACAGCGCACATCTTTGATTAGTATGTCACAGCTATTTTTAGTCTTACCCAGATCACTCGCAATTTCCTTTTAAATATAAATAGTTTTTCATGTCATAACGGTTACTTTTGAAAATGTATGTTGCAACATACGAAACGTCAAGTTAGATTTCAAAAAATGCATTACATCACCATGTTTATAACCGCTTTATGTGTTGTTTTTCTTATAAAATTGGGCATCCATGTTATGGGCAATTGACAGATCCAATTGACACCTGTCAAAACAAGCTTCGTCATTTCCGTTACGCTTGAATCGTATGTTAAAGCTTTTCAATACAAAGTCCCTAATTCAATTCTTTATACAAACACAAAGCTATATAAAATAGGTTTTGGAACAAATAATCTTTGTAGGTTCTGCAAAGGTCAGCCTGAATCACTAAACCATCTGCTCTTCCACTGCCCTTATTCTAAGCAGTTCTGGAACGATTTTGAAATTTACTGGTACATTATTTCGAGTAAAAGGATCCGCCTTTCCCTGCAAAATTTGCTTATTGGAATTATTACTGAATCTATTGACCCTTTACATATATTGCTGAACTATTTTATAATAACTGGAAATATTTTCTTTGGAATTGCAGAAATAACCAAATTCTTCCCAACATTCATGGGTTTCGAGCAAACATTGTTGCAAAATATGAAACTGAAAAAATAATCAGTAGGAAAGACTTCTTTAGGAAAAAAATGGATACTATCTCCTTATGTAGCTCAACTCACTGTTCCTGTCATAACGCCATTAATCTTCATTGTACCTATACTGTATACTGCTATTATTCATTTAGCTCATAAGTTGCTGTTGTTTGTCCGTAAGCAGTTTAAGTGCCGTTCAGTAAGTAGTGTAAGTATCGTATTTTTAAGCAGTTTGTAAGTAGCCGCAGTTCCTTATTGCCATTAATGTAATGATGTAAGTAATTGTGTAAGTAGTGCTCCTTTTGTTGAAATAAAATAAAATAAAATAAAATAAGGTATCCGCTGACAGGTATGACGTGTCAATATCGCGGGCTCAAGTTAAGACCTCAACGAGGTCAGCTGGTACTGATTTTCGATTGTATCGCAGGCTCAAGCCAGGTGTGGGACACCCAAACCAAAACGAGGCTGAATTTTTCGGGCGCTTTTTGTGGCTCGAGATTTCACATTCAGTTGGTTTCTTCATTTTGAGCAAAACAATTGTATCTTCTTCGAAGTTCAGTTTCTGTCTTTTAATTCGCGCAAAAGGCATAAAAATCAAGAACTACTTAAAAGATACTCTGGAAGGTGAATTTTCAACTGATAAAATGGAAGAGCAAAAGGTTTTCTTAGGAAATTCTTAAATTTTGGATCCACTTGTATGGCGCCCGGATTGTGTGGCTGAAAAATAAAATGATTTAACGCTTCAAGGGCTTGTTCACTTTACCGCGGCATCTTGCGGCTCACCAAGAAAGTTCACTTAAAGGGGCACTGTCACGCTATTGTACCATCACTTTAAAAAGCTTAAAACTCCCAATGCATCAGTGGAAACCTTAAAATAATGGTCTAGTTTTGCTGCCAAAGACTGTACTATTGCATTGACACCATAAACTCTTGTATTCCATCAAAAATTACGAGGATGGAAATGGATTGTAATTGGAAAAAACTAAATTTCAAGCTATCCATTGAAAAATAACCAAAAACATTATTATGATTAGCTTCCCCTGCTAAAATTTCATTGGAATTCATCTTGCTGATTCAGTAGGAGAATGTTTTGCACGATAATAGGTAATAGGCAGTAATTTTGGCAGAATTGAACCAAAAACAGCAAAAATCCCGGTGACAGTGCTCCTGTAACAACTCACCGGCATTAATGGGAGGAACGAGTAGCTCAAACTTGGTAGAAGAAGTTCTTTCTTTGGACAAACCGTTTGCTATTCAGTTTGTAGATTCGTGTTTTTACTATTATCGATCGATGCGTATTTTCAAGTGGTATAGAAAGCTCGACAACACAGGTAACTTAAATAAATTGAAGCTAAGCATTGGTTAAAACCTTGTTACTTTTGTTCAAGAATGAAACTTTTATTTTTGTCTCGACAGGATATAAATAACAATCTACTCGTTTTGGACACAAAGAAGTAGCTAGCTACTCGAATTGTTTGTTTGTTGTTTTGCAAGCAAACGAGTAGTTTTCCTTCTCTTGGCTGACCGTACATGTTTTTCGACGTCTGTCTTCCTACAGAGTTAAGAACTGAAAGAAACTTTGCCCTTATGTTATTAACACGTATATGAGTCCTCGTAAAATTAAAGATTAATAGCGGAGCTCCGGCGTCTGGAAGAACCGCCAAGCGGAGCCCCATACTCATAGAAACCCGTGAACTGCTTTTCTCTTCAGAGCGGAAAAACGTTCTGCGCAGCTTTCTCTGCATCACCTTTTCGCGGGCTCTTGTTGGTCTTTTAAATGAAATCGAACACGATGCCAGGAGAGCGTGCGCACCGTGAGAAGTGTTGTGTTTTTTTCTATTTTTTTATTTTTTGCCTGACTAAACGCCTGATTAAATGCCAGAAGAAATATGCAGTGGAATCAAAGCTTTGAAATTCCCTAAAAGGCGAGTATTCATGTGATTTGATATGTTTGTGATCAAGGAAAATAAGATTTTTTTTCCATCGTTTGGTCGTTATTAAGTTTGTAAACAACTTCTTGTGTAGCAGTGTGCTGTAGTGTAGCGTTCAGTCATAAATGATTTTTAAATTCTCAGTTTAATCGAATTTTGTTATAACCGGACTGCTTTGGAGACAGAGATCTCTTGCACACTGACGATTACTTGTCACGGTAAGAAAAAAAATGAACACACTGAAAGATATTTATTTGATCATTCCAAGAAGTTGAAAAGTGTTTTTGTAAAAGCACTGTGCTTTCGATAAAAGTCAAAGCTAGTCAGTCGCTTTTCGATAGAGTCGGTTCATTTTAATAATCATTTGCTTTTTTTGCTTCAACACAACTAAAACAATCAAATGAAGAATGATCCTCGCAGTTGTGAACGCAATTTATGCAATTGCGAAAAGAAGCCTGAAAAAAATTCAGGACTTCAACGGGGTTTGAACCCGTGACCTCGCGATTACCGGTGCGATGCTCTAACCAACTGAGCTATGAAGCCACTGACGCTGGGAGCAGGTCAATTGTGGGTTCATATGTTCCCGTGAAAGAAATGACACAACTAAAACAATATTCTATAAAAAAGACGATGTAATTGCTCTCGTAGTGTGCAAACTTTTTCAGTTTTGAAAGAACGTTGGGTGATGTGGAGGACAATGCACTCCTGAATTCATGGCGAAGCAAACAGGAAGAAAAGGCAATAATACGAGGGGAATAATTTGGAGGTGTTGATTACTAAACATATTTTTCCAACATGAGTTGAAATCTGACTATATACCGATGAAAAGTTTGTGAAATTGTCTACAACAAAAACAAACTTGAGTTTCGATCAACACTCATTGGTAAAGTTAAACCGTTTCAAAAATAACTTTCGTACTTTGGGAGTGTGTTGGGACTCGGTGTATGCGGTTTATGACAAGCTGAAGTTTTCTGAAGAGATACAGTAGATAATGCGAAAAGCACCCGAGCGAACGTGTTTAGTGCAGGGTTTAGTGAATACTAACCACACCGTAAATCGATAAAATAATCTTTGCGAAACAAATTAAAAATCCGCTCTTGCAAAAACCTAGACACTTTGGCAAACACATCAAACACAGATTAACTCTTTCGCTAACCAAGTTGAGCTCTCGACCTTGGATATTCAGTGGTTTCCTTAGAAAGCCACAAAATGTGCAAGAGGTTGATCATGACAACAAGACTTTCGTGCACGTTTTGTTTACAAGCCGTAGGAACATTAGGGATCTTAACTTGTTTAATGCTTGTTTGTTGGTTTTTTTACTTAATTAACTCGTGATAAAATCAAGCTACAGCACTTAAAATACATTTGAAAGATGAAAATTTTGCTCATCGTGGTTTTTATATGTTAAAAGGGATTTGCATGATTGAAACCTCAATGCAGCCAAATGTCGCCAAGCGTTGATTACCTGACTGCAAGAACGATAATTAAATTTTTGCGCAACAATTTAAAAACCCACTCTGGCAAAAAACGAGACACTTTGGCCAACTCACAAAATGAAGACTAAGTCTATCCCTACCCTCAGTTGAGCTCTCGACCTTAGATATTCAGCAGTTTGCTTAGACAGCCACATTATGTTAACCGGCCCATGAAAATAATGTGCTACCGAAAGCGATCTCTTTTGATGCCGCGAGAGAAAGGAGGACCTCAAAACAATTTTTATACTTCAAGAAGTGTTGAGAAAATCGAAGGAAAAAAGATTATATGTAGCTAGTTATTTCTCTGGAATAATTATTGCTGCGTACTAGGATGCCTGCAGAGGCCTATGCTGATTTTTCAGATTAAAAACAATTAAACGCCGCCAGTTTTTAAAATTTCTGGGTGCTCGCTCGGAGTTCCCGCATGCTTTTTGCGTTTTTCCCCTCTAAAGCTTTTCTCATGGTAATCATGGCTAGCGTGGGCGCGTACGCACGACGACGACGTTGCCCAATAATTAAATAATATCCTAATAACAATAATAATGATAATAATAATAATTATTATAATTATTATTATTATTATTATTATTATTATTAATCCAACATGGCGGCCATATGCCAGCTGAAGAGCTAGTTTATTGACAGCGTACATCTTTGATTTTGGACATCCATGTTATGCGTAATGATGCTCAAATGACACCTGTCAAATCAAGGTATCCGCTGACCAGTATCATGTGACCATATCGCAAGCTCAAGTTCGGAGCTCATCGAGGTCAGCTGCTTTTCTTTACGTTGACCGCTGACCAGGTACTGGCTTTCGATTTGATCGCAGGCTCAAGCCAGGTGTGGGACACCTGAACCAAATCGAAGCTTAATTTCTCGCGCGCTTTCTGCGGCTCGTAATCTCAATTTCAGTTGGTTTCTTCATTTTGAGCCAAACAATCTTCATCTTCTTCGATCGAAGTTTGTCTTTAAATTCGCGTAAAAAAGCATAAAAATGAAGAACTTGTCAAAAAATACTCCGGAAGGTGAATTTTCAAGTGATGAAAGCAAGAGCGAAAGATTTTTCTCAAGACAAGCTTCAAACCTCGATCGATTGTGCGGTTGAAAACATTATTATTTAACGCTTCAAGGGCTTTCACTTTACCGCGGCATCTTGCATCTCACCAAGAAAGGTCACTTAACAGCTCACCGGTATTAATGGAAGGAACGAGTAGCTCTAACTCTGTGAAAGAGGCTCTTTCTTTGGACAGACCGTTTGCTATTTTTGCGGATGCTTGTTTTTACTTTACTGAAGCTTACGTATTTTCAAGTGGTAGAAACCTCTACAACAAAGGACAGTGAGGTAATTTAAATAAATTGAAGCTTAACACTTGGTTTAATTGTTGTCACTTTTGTTCAGGAATGAAACTTGTATTTTTCTCTCGAATGGACATAAATAACATTCATCTGTACTCTTTTTGGACACAAAGAAGTAGTTGAATTATTTGTTTGCTTTGTTGCGTTGTTTTCTTCGTAAGCGAACGAATGTTTTTACTCGGCTTGGATGACTGTTTTTCGACCTTTGTGCCTGAACAGCGTTAAGAAACGTTTGCCCTTATCTTATGAACAAGTAATCGCAATGAGTCCTGAAAGGCGGAAACTGAATTCGAGTAAAAAAAAAAAGCCGATAAAATGTATGTGCACGTCACAAAATCTGACATAAAGTTGTCAAAATACTGTCAAAATGTTAAAAACCAGCGCGCCTCACTCGTCATTTGTAAAACGTTTTAGAGATCTTCGTCAAAAGCGGCCTGTCAACAACAATTAAGTTTCGCCGTCTATAAACATGTCGTCTTAATTTGGTTGAACCGGTAAGAATCAGCGTTTGGATGTTAAAAACAGCGAAATGGGTTGACCGGGTGGCTATCTTTGACAAATTTAAAAGTGGACGGGTCTGCGATAGAAATGCTCGTGTGGTTTGGCAAATGCTTTCTTTGTTAATTGAATGATGTTTTGCCACTAAGAATCATTAATTGAAGAAGTTTCTTCGGAATACATGGGAAGTAACAGTAAAACTATCAAAGCACTTAAGTGTTTTGTGTCAGCCAAGGAAAGATTTTGTGGGAAATGGCTCTATTATTCAGCTCTGTCGTGAACCGAGTGATTGCTGCCTCAGTGATTCCTGTTGACTGCTCAAAGTGATCAGGTGCGGACGTCTTGTTTGTCTTTTGTACGGACATTTATGTCTAAATTGCTAAACAATTTTTCTAGCTTAAAACAAGATATTTTTGTTACTTGTCTAATTTCTCGACCTTCTCCGAGAATCTAAGAAGAAATATTATTCGTATTGTGCTTTGTTTTCTTGTAATTTGTTTGTTGTTCTGTTGTTTCTGGACCGCGGTCAATTCTAGTTGACTGCTATAAACGATCAGTTTGTACCCTTAATTTGCTTTTCTAAGGGCATTTATGTCAAAATAAATACCGATTTTTCTAGATTAATCAGTACAAGCTATTTTTATTACAAGCTACTCTTGTTTAATTTCTCCACCTTCTCCTTCTTCGAGCAAACACTCGCATCGTACTTTGTTCGCTTGTAGTGTTTTTTTTATCCGCTTTGAATTCCGTTACGCTTTCATCTGAAAGAAGTTAGGACTCACGAATGTCTGTCTTTTTTTTGCAAACGTTTGCTATCGAAAACTCATCGTTTTCTCTGCTAGTGCTTTGTTCTCGAGACAAATTAAACTGCCCCAAATAAAGCCATGTGAAGTTGCTTGGTGAGAGTGTACAGCTCCGATTCTAGGCTTGGCCTGGCTAAATATATATATGGCCTTCAGCTTTTCTTTCTATAATCGCTACATACCAGACTGGAATGGTGTTCCATTGAACATCATGCATGCACCTTCTTTAAGCAGTTTTAAGTTTTATCTATTACATTATTTGTGTCAATTTTAAATAAGATGAAGCTTGTGAGTGACAAGTATGTAATTTAATTAGGTTAGCTTTGGATTGTATTTCAATTTTACTGCTTTATTTTTAGTGTCAATCTCAAATCAGGGGTGGCTTGTAAGGGACAAGTATTCGATTTAATTTGATTAGGTTAACTTTGGGCCACGTTTAAATTTCACCTCTTAGTTTTTAGAATGTGTAATATTAGATAATATTCTTTGTATGGGAATTTACTTTTTCCCAATTATTCTACAGTCATGCACTTTTTTTTGTATCAACTTAGATGTATTCGCATGACAAAGTATTATTAAACTTAAAACTTAAAATTAAACTTAAAGTAAGCTCCTTCTCATCAATGCACACATCCTTTGGACTTCCTTCTCCTGCATGCAGACTTTCAATTAATTTTATTCATAGCTTGTCACACCAATCTTGTGAGATGTTTGGATGACATTTGGCACTAATGTTTAATGGGATTTTTGATGTTTGATGAAGTATGTTGTGCAATTTCAAATGTACATGGAGAAATGTGAGACTAGTCCTTACCTTTCTTGCAAAATAGAAAATCAAGTTAAGATTGCTAACACGGATTTCCAGCACTTTTGCTTTGGTGAATCATTACCTCAAATCCTCATACTACATTGTTAATTACCTTGATAGTGATTTCAACCAAATGCCCAATATATTTTTTTCTAGTTGCTTAGTCTTGCTCTTGGCTGGCCAGAAGAGCAGCTGGATTTCTTTTTGAAAACACTGTAGGTGCATTGATTGATGAGCTTCATGTCAGCAAGCAGTTTTTTTGGGAAAGTAAGGTCAAGAAGTAACTGATCAAAAGAAATATCTTGCTCGTAATGCATATCATCTGAATATTTTTTATTGATTTCCATGTATTTTTCTTTCATAATTTTATTGAGGCATACATATATCCAGAGGATACAGAATTTCTGATTTCCAACTGTCTCATGGGAGCTAGGCTTTGGATAACTGAAATTGCATTCATTATGAAGTGATGATCTGAATCACTATATATCTGATGTCGACTACTGGTTTAAAATAGCATTCACCAGGCTTCTCCACCAATTTCTAGTGGCTCTAAACCATAACTAAGTAGCCTACAATTGAACGGGGAAACAGACCTGTCCTTAGGTATTGCTCTAAGATGTTAAGAACTGTATTGTTTTAAAAATTTATAGATGCAAACTAGCGTTGCAGGTTCTTTTTTACACAAAGTATTAAGTATATATATATATATATATATATATATATATATATTTTTTTTTTTTTCCTTTTTAACATCGCCAAACTCAATTTGCAAAGGAATTTTTATTACCTTACTCAATAGAACGCTTGTTTTTAGGAGGGGTGGGAGTCCAGATCCGTAAAAGGGGGTTCATATCTGCTAGCAGTTCTGGACTAGGGGGTCCAAATCTGATCCACAAGCAGATCTGGACTGGAGAGTGCAAATCCACTGTTCCACTGTTCCACGCTTGTTTTTAGGAGGGGTGGGGGTCCAAATCCGTAAAAGGGGGTTCATATCTGCTAGCAGTTCTGGACTAGGGGGTCCAAATCGGATCCACAAGCAGATCTGGACTGGAGGGTGCAAATCCACTGTTCCACTGGCTCAGATAACCTTTCCATACTGTATTTTACAGCATTGGGTCTGTAGCTTGAGTGAGGTCAGACGGGTGACAAGCAGACTATATGTAAATGCCAGTAGAAAAAGAATGCTTTTGGAGCTCCGCTTTTAGGCTTGGCTAAATATATCTGTTATTAGATAATATTCTATGTATGGGAATTTAGTTTCTCCCAATTATTCTCCAGTTATGCACCTTTTTTTCTTTTTTTTTTCTTTCTTTCTATCAACTTAGTTATATTCGCATGACAAAGTATTATTAAACTTAAAACTTAAAATTAAACTTAAAGTAAGCTCTTTCTCATCAATGTAGACATCCTTTGGACATCCTTGTCCTGCATACAGTCTTTCAATTTATTTTATTAGTGGCTGGTCACACCAATCTTGTGGGATGTTTGGATGACATTTGGCATTAATGTTTAGTGAGATTTCTGATGTTTGATGAAGTATGTTCTGCAATTACAAATGTACATGGAGAAATGTGAGACTAGTCCTTACCTTCCACGCAAAATAGAAAATCAAGTTAAGATGGCTAACTTTTGCTTTGATGAATCATTACCTTAAATCCTCATACTACATTGTTAATTACCTTGATAGTGGTATCAACCAAATGCCCAATATTCTATTATCAAGTTGCTTCGTCTTGCACTTGGTTGGCCAGAAGAGCAGGTGGATTTCTTTTTGATTGATGAGCTTAATGTTAGCAAGCAGTTTTTTGTGATAGTAAGGTCAAGAAGTAACTGATCAAAAGAAATATCTTGGTCTTAATTCATATCATTTAAATATATTTATTGATTTTTATGTATCTTTCTTTAAAAATTTTTTTGTGGTATACATATAATCCAGAGGATACAAAATTTCTGATTTCCGACTGTCTCATGGGAGGTTGTGGATAATTTGCATTCAATATGAAGTAATGATCTGAATCATTATATATCTCATGTGATACTGATTCAAACGAGCAATCACCAGGCTTCTCCACCAATTTCTAGTGGCTCTAAACCATAACTAAGTAGCCTACACTTGAAAGGGGGAACAGACCTGTCCTTAGGTATTGCTCTAAGTTGTTAAGAATTTTTTTTTTAATTTATCGATGCAAACTAGCATTGCAGGTTCTCTTTTATAAAAAAACCATTAAAGATTATTTTAAAAATAACCCACCTCAATATTTTTATTTTGCTTTTTAAACATCTCCACACTCAATTTGCAAAGGAATTTTTATTACCTTACTCAATAGAACGCTTGTTTTTAGGAGGGGTGGGGGTCCAGATCCGTAAAAGGGGGCTCATATCTGCTAGCAGTTCTGGACTAGGGGGTCCAAATCTGATCAACAAGCAGATCTGGACTGGAGAGTGCAAATCTGCGGGGTGTCCAAATCCACTGTGCCACTGGCTCAGATCACCTTTCCATGCTTTTTTTTTTTTTTTACAGCAGTAAGTCCGTAGCTTACGTGAGCTCAGATTGGTGATATGACAAGCAGACTATATGTAAATGCCAGTAGAAAAAGAATGCTTTTGGAGCTCCGCTTTTAGGCTTAGCTAAATATATATATTATGACTTATGTTTTGCGCGACGAGGGCAACTCCAGCAACTTTCTGAAAACTGACACAAGTGATAATCCTTAATTTTACTCGGCCCCAAGCGAGTACCTATCCAAACTATCAGGAATGTTTTCGTTTTTCTCTTTTATACGACATTTAAGCTTACTACGAAATATGTTTGTTAAGTTGCAGCTAAAAGATGAAACATTTTCATCTATTATCGTGTTTGTCAAGGATAACGTTTGGTGGCTAAACGCAAAACAATGTTTGACCAAACACGGGACCAAGTGAGTCCAAAAAATGATTTTTGCGTATTTTTGCTGAAATTTTCGACGTTACGTGGCTGATTTGGTTGCTTTCTACCGCTTGGGCACGATTTGTTTGTTGGGATGGCTAAATGATCAAACATTTGTTCGTAATGCGAAATTTTGGATGAACATGTTTTATCAGTTTAGATCAAACATAGAAAGCCATTTAATACACTATGTTAGAGGTGGCTAAACGGTCAAACATGCTCTTCCAAGGATGAAAATATTTTATCGTTCTTTGATGGTTAAATTTTTTTTTCGAACAAACACAGGCGTCGACTCTGTATGTATTGTTTTCTTGTAATGTTTTGAGGTTTTTGAACCGCGGTCAATTCCTGTTGACTGCTCCAAACATAAAATATAAGCACAAGGAAAGCCATGCGGTGTTGCTCAATACCAGTAAAAAAATAATAATCGTTGAGCTCCGCTTTTAGGTTTGGCTAAATCTATATATTATCTATTAAATGCAAGTCCTCGTATAATCTTAAATCCAATTCAGGCATTTAATTGGAGCTACCAAGTAAGAGGATGCTTGTAACCCTGGGTGGGCGTGCATTTCAGGCAGCTGCACCGCATTTGTGGAATATGCTCCCATTACAATTACGCACTATTGAATCTGTAGAAGTTTTTAAGAAGTCAACCAAGATATTCCTCTTTAAGCAATTTTTTTCTTGATTAGTGGTTAAATGTACGAATGTTATATTGCCATTTAAACATGTAATCACATTTTAAATTGCATTATTTCCAAGTTTATAACTTATTATAAATACCCTAATTATTTGACTTATTGATTTTATAGATCTTATTATGTAAAGCGCTATTGACCTTTTTATTGTAAATAGCGCTATATGGGCAGAAATTTATTATTATTATTTTTATTGTTGTTGCTGTATTTGCTGTTGTTGTCCAAAGTATGCTTACAAACATTCTGTACCCTTTTCTTTACGAGTAGAACTTATCTTGCGTCCAGGTACTGATGCGAAATCAGAATCCAATTAGCACAACTATTGTTTTAAAACAACTTCAACCGTTCATCTGACTATAGTCTAAACGTTCTAGAGGGAATATTGGAGAGTGTCAGTCTCCTGAAAGTAAAGTATTTTGCATTAGGTTTTGTTTGTGTTTAAAAATCACGGATAAACTTAATCTACTTAGATTAGTACTTGAGGTATCGTTAGTGCGTATATATCATTACCTTTATCCTTGTTTTTTTTTTCTGTTTTTTTTTTTTTTTTTTTTGAGGTGGTTCAGCATAAAATAAATTTTACCGCTAATAAACAGTTGTTCGACCAAAAATACACTCTCCGACAGTTTCCTTCAATCAACTTTCTTTTGCATGCACCTATACTAAATACACGTAATTACATGTTTAGGGGAGCAGAGATGGCCCAGTGGTGAGAGCACTCGCCTTCCACCAATGTGGCCCGGGTTTGATTCCCGGACTCGACGTCATTTGTGGGTTGAGTTTGTTGTTGGTTCTCTTCACTTCTCCAAGAGGTTTTTCTCCGGGTTCTCCGGTTTTCGCCTCTTCACAAAAACCAATATTTCCAAATTCCAATTTCATCTGATTGTAAAGCGCATTTTCCATGTGTATATGATCAAATGCGTACAGCGCATGGTACCCCACCATAAGTTCTAAATTATGATTATGATTATGTAACCAATTACAAGAAAATGCATAGACTCCTTGCATATGTTAGTAACGAATAGACCTAGAATAGCTGGCCTACCATATATACTTTACAATCACGTTCATGGACATGTACACATCAGTCATGTACATCAGCAGTTGCTGTTAAAAGCAACGTATCATTGCATGAGGAAAGAAAAGGAAAGTGAAGAAATAATGTGTAAGTTTACATAAAAATATGATCAAATGAACAATATATTCATCATGAATAATGTTTACTCACTCAGAAACGATTAAAAATAAAACAACAAGACTCATGTTGTACAGATAACATTAATTTCATTCTGTACATTAATGAAGACATTTCTTGTACTAACATGGGATGGAAATAAACAGTCCAACACTTACAATGTACTGTGATGATCACATCCATGGTAGCAGGGCGTCCAACACCATTATCAGCTGTACATCTGTAGGTCCCATTCTCCTGTCTACTGACGTTGGCCAAAGTCCGTATGTTACTGCTGACAGTGCTGTTATCAGAAAGTCTTGTCCAGGTATAGCTTAGTAGTGGGGTACCATCCGCTGTACAGCTGAGTGTTAACGTGTCTCCTTCAACAACTGCTTGGCTCTCAGTGGTAGTAGTGATCTTTGGAGGGACTAGAAAGGCAAAGAAACATAAATACAGGAACCCTGCAGGGCACTTTATACAATACCATGGAAAATACAGCCAATTAGAATACAAGAAAGCCCTTGTATATTCGTCGGTATTCTTCCGAACCTTCCCATCGTGCACTGCAATGATTGTGTAGGGCTATGTATTTTATATGACACAGTATAAAATAGTTATGCAAAGCTATATCGTGGTATACCATCGAATGTCCCACGACTCACTTGTACTTTCTTCGTATACACGCGAGCCTTTTCTGCCTTTAGGAAAGTGTGTATCAAAAAAAATTCAAGCGACTCGAAAGTATTGCATAACTAGCATTTATTATGCCATTTTACTATATAAGAAAGAACAGGGTTGGCGTAGTGGTCAGACCCCTCGCCTTCCACCAATGTGGCCCGTGTTCGATTCCGATTTTTCTCCGGGTACTCCGGTTTTCCCCTCTCCTCAAAATTTCCACATTCCAATTCCATCTGGATGCAGGACCTCCCTGACAACCACTTCGGTGAGTGGAGCTTTCTTTGTAGATATCGTGATTAGTGAAGAAGTATAGTGATGTGTTCTTGTTTGACCAGTTTACTACAGAACACATACGGTGGAAAACGGCAAAACAATAGACGGGCTTAACAAACCAAACTTTGATTTGTTTGGATTTGAATTGTTAAGTGAGAGCCTCAAAACATAGACTACAAAAGCGGACAAAAAGAAACTACTGAAACGGAGAACGACGAAAACATTAACTCTTTAATTGCTGAAAAAAGAAACATCAACACGGTCGAAAGACAGTAAGTGACCTTAAAGTGTTTTACAGATAGGCGAAATCTGAATAAGAACACTTGAAAACATACCAAAACATGACCTTGACAATGTTTTAGCTCACTTTGTTTTAAAGGAACATAAGCAAAAAGAAGATGAATATGAACCCAACAGGCTGTTAAGTTAAGTCAAGTTAAGTTAAAACATAGTTAAGACCGAATTTCTATTAGTTAATCATTTAATGTTAATAATTTTTTCATCATTCTTATCGACAACATCTACGTTCGCTTTGGAAACTCAGTTTTTCGACAAGTTATTGGAATACCAATGGGCACTAACAGCGCACCTTTGCTAGCTGATCTGTTCCTTCACACCTTTGAGTATGATTTCATGCTTAGAACATTGAAACGAGATAAAACCATAGCCGTCCAATTTAGCAACACCTTTCGATACATTGATGATTTATTCAGCGTCAACAATGAGAATTTCGGAAATTACATCAGCGCTATTTACCCGTCGGAACTGGAACTAAAGGACACTACCTTGACATCAAATGAAGTTTGTTATCTAGACACAAAAATTAGGAATGGTGATAACAACACTCCTTTTCATCTCAGTGTCTACGATAAGAGGGTTGACTTCTCATTTCGGATTGTCAATTTTCCTCACATGGACAGCAACATTCCCGCCAATCCGGCCTATGGTGTTTTCATATCTCAATTAGTGAGATATGCTAGACTTTGCACATCGAAACTGGATTTTATTGATAGAATTCACCGACTTTCATCACATCTCCTTCACCAAGGCTTCAAATCTACGCTGCTTCGTAAATCGTTAACTAAATTCTTGAAACGCCACGGTGCTATCGTTGAGAAGTATGGTGCTACACTACAGGAGATGAGATTAGCAATCCAGAGATGAGATTATATCCTTTATATTATCCTGACGCCCAAATTTGAGATCCTTGTTACTTCCATTCATTACATTTTTATGTAAATGTGCGCGCGCAATTTTCCTAAAGTTGTGCGCGCGCTTGCTTATTTAGTTTACGTGTGCTTAGTTCGTTGTTTGGTTTACGTGTGCATAGTTCGTTATTTAACGTACTCCTATTATATTACGTTGTTTTCCTTGCTAATACGTGTTGTCAATAACTGTGCTCACAGTGTGGGTGGCTCCTCCTAAAATGTTCTGCAATTGGTATAGGATTTGATGGAGCCGAAACCAATTGTGGAATTGCACACATTTTAGGTATCCTACTGATGAACAGTTATTACACGCAGATATTTTTAGAAGCAACAATTGTTTGCGGTCTGTCACCTTTGAATTGATTTGTTCTAAATACAAGGCTATCCAGCTGCTGACGTTTGCTCTCAAGAATCATAATGGGTGAGGTAATGTTTAATAAATGAGCGGGAGTGTTTTACGACATGATAAAACATATATTGCGAATTTATTGAACGGCTTAGAAAGCTTTACTGTACATCTATCCATTGTTACAATAAAATTTAGATTTTGGGTTATTTTGGCCTCGAATTATTAATGAGGTTTTTAAGATCCGATAGAGAATGTTCAGGTGAGCAAATCCCTAAGTGTTTATACTGACGAGTATCTGTCCTGGTCAAACCATGTTGACTTCCTAGCTAATAACATTTTATCTGGTCTTGGTAGCTTAAAACAAGTTAGACCTTCGTCCCAAAGAAACGTTGCTCATTGTCTATAAATCGTTAATTCTTCCCTTATTCGATTATTGTGATGTAGTGTGGGCAGGGTTAAACAAGACCTTTCAGACAGTCTCGAAAACCTTCATAACCGGACATCTCGGATTATTACCCACAGTGTATGGGAAACAAGCTCTTCTGCATGCCTTAGTGGGACACCCTTTGAGAACGATGACAATATCATATTACAATCAGGGGCGAAGCCAGGATATTTCGATAAGTACGCACAATTTTTCAAATCTTCACCCCCCCCCCCCCCCCCCCACCCTCTCTCCCTCCAAGTCTCCAATCTTTTTCACGAGCCATTTTGAAATTTTCTTTTACCATCAGCAGGCTGAGGTTTCGTTGTAAGCGTAAGCGTAATTGCTCGATGCTTTTTTGAGTTTATTACAGTGCTTCGGTTGCTTATCATTAATTGAGTTAACAATTTAGTGGTAATTCATACTTTTGTTCACAAATGAGTGGTTTTGTAGTGCTGTGAGCCCCATTTTTTTCCAGCATTGTTTTCCGTGTGAAAGCACCTACACAGACGTAATTGTGCCCTAGTTAACTTTCATTTAGATTCGCGCTTCTTAGAAATCTACAAAAACAATTAATGTGTACATGTCTACAACTCCATGAACAACAGACCGAAATCCTGAGGATATGTCAAATATAACTGCCCATAGCTTTCATAGAAGTTATAACTGATTTTCCGTCACAGGTACAGAGCTAATCTCCAACAAAGTTAGAAATTATCTCGTTAATGTCGACTTCCATATGTTTATGAAAATGTATCACAGATAGCGAGGACAACCTCGCTCTCACATAACGCTCCGAAATGGCCTACAAAATCAATTTGTTACTGATTTTTTGGCCATGGAAAGCCTAACGGCGCGAAGACGGGCCGATCCAAGACTATAAAACGAGGTGACCACAACGCGTTCACTCTTTACCATCTTGCTTGCTTTCTGATCGCTATGTTCCCGTATTGCTTGGACCATTTGGTTTCGCTTCTCTCTGGAAACCGACACCTGGCCAGCGTGGAAAAACACCGTCTGTTGTTTAATATCAACAACATATCAAAGAAACAAGCAAAGTTAAATCAATAGAAGGAAACTGTGCTTTTTTTTTGACTGAAAGAAAAATCTTTTATTTCTTTTATTATTATTATTATTATTATTATTATTATTATTATTATTATTATTGCCGACGCAAACTAAGCGAGCTGTTGAGCTAGCTACAGAGAAGGGATCGTCAAATTGGCTCACTGTGATTCCCCTAAAAGAGCTTGATTACAATCTCAACAAGAAAGAATTTAGAGATGCAATCAAGCTACGGTACCACTGGGAAATAACGGATATACCCACGATCTGCGCATGCGGTGTTCAATTTAGCGTGGATCAAGCAATGGTGTGCCAGCAGCAGCGCCACAATGAATTACGCGACTTGGAAGCAGAGATGTTAAGGATGGTCTGTAATGATGTGGAAACAGAGCCTGTTCTTCAGGAGGTCACTGGGGAGATATTAAATCACGGCGCTAACAAAGCCCCTGATGCACGTCTAGATATCCATGCTCGAGGCTTTTGGAGAGACAGAGATCTGCATTCTTCGATGTTCGGGTGTGTCACCCCAATGCGGACTCTTACAAAGACTTGACTTCTAAACAGATCTACGAGAGACATGAGAACGAGAAGAAGAGGCAGTATGCGGAAAGGGTATTGGAGATCGAACAGGGAACGTTCACTCCCCTTGTTTTCACGACCACAGGCGGAATGGCGGATGAATATCTTAAGTACCACAGCAGGCTTGCGGAGGTGATCGCAACTAAGAAGGGAGAAAGCTACTCACCGAAGTATTTACCCTGATCCGCAACGTCACTGCCTGCAAACTTTGAAAATTCGATAATAATTTGGCCCTCCAGAAACCCAATACTGAGTATCTGAAAAAGAAATGTTCTTTTGTCGCGGTGCCAAATTATGACATTATTTTAAAGGCAGTGGAGTCCATCAAATTCTTCAGAAAATCCTCACGGGCGACCAGGGAATTTACCATCATTTATTCTTTGTCTATCACAATTTCCTCATTTCGCGCTACTGTGTTCAAGTTAATTGTCACGTTGTATGTATTTTTACCCTTCTTGTTAAGTTTACATTTTCGCTACTGAATGCAATTTATCAGTGGTGCATTAAGTTACAATAGCTAATGCGCTGAGTTTATACGTAAGCTTACCCAGGAGAGTCACTTGAATTATCCTTGTCCATGTATTCGTGCCACCTCCAGTAAAAACCAACACATTGCAAGTAAATTCTCCGATGTCACTTGCAGCTGCATTGAATACAGTCAGTGTTATTCTGTTGGGAATCCAGCTTGCATTGAACCGATTCTTCAAGTTCTCCGGTATTGAAATCGATTTATGTTGCTCTATGTAAGTAGCAACAGTTAAAGGAGTACTGCCCGCTGCAGAACTTGTGAAAACCAATGTCACCGTAAGGATACTTAAATCTGCGGGCAGACTAAAGTTCCAGCTCAGCTTTTCTTCAAATCCTTTGGTAAGGTTTCCGTTGACTGTACGAATTACAGCTGGATCTGTTATCGTCTCGACCGGGGAAGGCTCATACCAAGTGATACTACCACCATCTGAAAGCGAGAATGTCACCGTTATTTACGAGAAACAATTAAGTATAAGCTATTAATTAGTAGGACTTGTTTTCTATCGTATAGGTGTCGCCCCTACTGGAAAATCGAACAATAAGCAATTAAGTGTTTAGTGCCGTTCGCTATAAAAGCAGACAATTATTATTTAAGTCTGTCGTTTTTCATCGTTCGTCAGTTTAGTTTTCGTGCGTATTCGATCGAGTTTAAATGAGTTTAACATTAGGGATTTTTTCGCTGGGATTATAGTTTCGTTTCGTTTTCGTTTCGTTTGTATACAGCTTCGTTAGTTCTTTGAAGTCTTCGAATAGATTTGTGTAAAAATGTAATAGGTTAAAATATCGTCTAAACAACCGTTACTGGGAATTTCTATTCAGCCTTTCAAAAACACCACATGTGTCGCCAAGAGCCTCCGTGGGAAACTTCTTTGGAGGCCCTGTGTGCCACTTGGCGCGGAATGACTAATGATGATGATATCATTCTCACATATTCAGACATTATTTTATAGTTGTTCGTTTCATTAATAGTGAATTTATTTTTTAATTCCGACATAAAGTCAACAGCCTAAACCAACGTGAAAGCGAACCAATGTATGAGTCAGTTATACATGCCGTCTTTGAAGCTAGCTGTCAGTGCGTTCTCTTTTCAACCTAAGTCAAATCCAAAGCTCTTGATCTTGATTATTGATCTTGATCACGATTATTAAGTAGGATTTGTTAATAGGATCTTAAGGAATAATTAGTCGTTGATTAAGAATTGTTATTGCCTTAATATTTTTTAGTAGCAGAATTAAAATTTGTTTGTAAATGCGCAGATGAAAATTTTTAATTGTTATTTGCTTAATATAAGTCAATAAATATTATTGTAACATATTATTGTTATCTTTGTTTTCAGCCGAGCTATTGATTTCTTGTTGTCTCCAGAAACCAGAGTGCGGAGTAAATCTCTAATCTACCACATGCTATTGACTCAAAGTGTAGTTCCTCAATAGTCTGAATTCTCATAAGCGACCACCTCCCGTAAGCGACCACAAGTGGTTGACATTTTGAGTGGTCGCTTGCTAGAATTTCGATTGTGGCTAGCTCCCTTTGCGACCACCTCCCGTAATTGATCAGGTTTCTAAAATAAAAACTCAAAGTGTAGTTCCTCAATAGTCTGAATTCTCATAAGCGACCACCTCCCGTAAGCGACCACAAGTGGTTGACATTTTGAGTGGTCGCTTGCTAGAATTTTGACTGTGGACTAGCTCCCTTTGCGACCACCTCCCGTAATTGATCAGGTTTCTAAAATAGCAATTTTCCTACTCAAATCACTGTATTTGGGACCTCACGACAACTTCTAGAGCCGCTGGTTTGAAAAATTGCATCGCTTTTAATCTCAAGAAAGCGACCACTTGTTGCATAATCCTATCTTTCCACAGCCGGACGTGTTTGGCAGCTGTTAAGTTTTCTCTCTTTTGCCATGCACGTACCGCAGACGTAAATGACACAAACCGAATGTAGCTGAATGTGTCTCCCGAAATGGAATAGCAATACACACGTATGCTGTGCACTGAAATGAACAAATAGATTGAATTTGTCTCTCTCACACACAAAAAAATCTTTTGGTTTGTGAGTGCTTGTTTAACACTATTCTTAACAAAACGATTAAAATTGTTTAATAAGTTATTTTTTCTAATGCCGACAACAAGTCAACACATAGCCAGAAATCAAAGACAGTCAGCGGATTGAACGGCGGGCGCGTATATTTTGATATTCAACACGGCGGGCGAACAAATGAAGGCTATTATTGTTGTTTACATGCTCTTAGCTTCGCTAATTTTAAGGATTATTGATCGAAATGTATCCACAAAATCAATTTACCAAGTTTGAAATGATTTATTTGGTGTTACATCAGACTTGGGACATGTGAATATTTTCCTGTACTTCCTTCGATAATTACTTTGAGGTTCCCCCTATTTTTTCGAAATTTGGCCTGTTCATCATATATCAAGTACCTAAATTGTTATGGGAATACAGCTGACCACTGAAAACACGTTAAAACAATATGGCGACCGTAGTGGAATGAAAGCAAACCTCTCGAAGATGCAATTTTCCTCCGTAATGGCTTCATCTCGGCTCGTCTCGCATTTCTGGAAAATGCCTCTATTTACATAGAAGACGCACCATGTTAAAGAAATTTTTTAGAATTAAGAATACCATTTTTGTGAGCTTTATATCTTATCTTTTAATAAAATCGTGGGAAATCAATTCAGTGCTGTTGTTTTCTCATGCCGACCAAGGAAACCATGAAGGTAAGACCTATTTAAAGGAACATTGAGAGAAAAGTGTGGCTAGTTTATGAGATTATTTTGATCAAAAACGCACTATTTAAAACTTTTTTTTTTCATATTTTACTCAATTAAAATATGCTTCAAATTTGACTCTCTCTACTAAAATCATGTGGAATACTGAGTTTTGTGCGGCTACACCACAAAATGCAAAACAATATTATTTTCCCTTCATTTCCTTCATATTTCGCCGCCATGTTAAATCCGTATGTCCGTGCTCTGCGCATGCTTGCGGCCATTTCGGAAACTATGTTGTATGGGATTTCTGGCAATGAACCGGCTAAACCTACGAAATCGAACCGATTTATAAATCATTTTCGCATTCCGAGCTTCTAATGAGCCCTCTTTTTAGTCCAAGTCATATTCAAGGCGCTTGTTGTTTTTGTGATGTTTTCGCCAAGCTATCGATTTCTTTTTGTACGTCCCAAAATCTGAGTTGATCCACTGTGGTGTAACCTCAGGTGACCTCTCTGTCACGACTCAGTTGCAATCCGTCCTTCGTGAAAAGGAGTTTTCGAAGCTTCTTTGAATTACATTTTTCTCTAACTAGAAAGAGGAGACAGTTTTGTAATAAGGATCATTATACAATTCACGCAATTCCTTCTTGCCGATGCAAATGTTATACCCTTGTCGTTTCAATACTATGAGTCCGTCTCCAGCTTAATGCACGATATCAGCAATAACGCTCCCTCAAACATCTCGAAACTATTTCATAAAACTTCCAGTGTTCATTCATACAACACGCGATCATCCACCTCTTCCAAAGCACTAGATTAGAATTACAAAAATTCTCTTTTTTTTGATTTGGCGTGACACTTTGGAATGATATAGCGTGCTGTGTAAGAGACCTACCTGAGAGAGAATTCAAAAGAAAAAATAAGCAGTTTCTCTTTGACATTTTGGAAATTGATTATACTGAAACGCCTATAATAGGAGGGGGCATTGGGGTCTACTAAACAGCTCAAAAAAGCATCCAATACCGAAAAACCGAAGTGAATTTGGTATAAAACCGAATACAAAACCTTCAAAACCGAAACTTTACAAACCCGAATTTCCGAAACCTTAATCGACTTGATACATTTGTGGCACGTGAAGGATGCAGACTAAACTGCTAATTTCATCACGGTATTCGTGGATGCCATTTGTGAATCACCAGGCCCGTAAACAGGTTTTTGCGAGAGAAGGTGCGTTTCAGCTCCAAAGGGTTGAAATGACGAGAACCGAAGGCGCGAGATTCTAGGGCTGTTCGGGGACATGCTCCCCGGGATATTTGGAAACATTGTACTAAGACTACATTTTGTGCGTTTCGAAGGCCGTTACAGGCGTTACAAAATCAGACAGTCAAGATCAAACGTAAAACGACAATACCGTAAGAAAAATTTATTGGTCAAAATGGATTTTGGGCTTAATATTTGAGTAGTGTGTGAAGCTCAAGCCTTCTTGAACGCTTCTGGATAAACAAGTCTACCACTTCGCCCAGACTGATGTCCGCATTGTAGTGAATGAGCATTAAGCAAGCAAAGAGAGCCTTCCTTGAGCTATGCTTGCTCTATTGTAAGTGTGGAGCAGTCTTGGAGCCCCTCAGTTTTACATTGGCATCTAGTGGCTGGAATATAAAACTTGTGAAACAAATCTCCAAAAGAAAAGATTTGGGTTCAAGTCCCTAAAGGCTTTTGCAGTGGTATTGGGTCTTTCTTCTTTTGGCTTCGAGCAATTAAATAGTATCGACATAGCAGGAGGTTACATAACGGACATAAAAACTGAGAAAACGGTTCATTAAATTGGGTTTCATTTCAAACTACACAACAAGCGTACCAGGACGCAAGTATTACAGTTACTTTGCTTTTACCTTTTTTGTAATAATTTACTTTCTTTGTAATCGCCGCTATCTAGTAAACGAACTTTCGCGGCCCGTGGGCATATTTCCGAGTCTCTGTTTAAATTAGGGATTTTGCAATCGCAAAAAGTCAT
Organism: Pachyseris speciosa; assembly: GCA_016490735.1. NCBI lineage: Eukaryota > Metazoa > Cnidaria > Anthozoa > Scleractinia > Pachyseridae > Pachyseris > Pachyseris speciosa. The sequence continues at coordinate 504,704 of JAEMWC010000495.1, forward strand.
CCTATTAAAAGCTCCAAAGTCAAGAATTTGGAGAACTTAGACGTGAATTCAGAGATTCGATTGAAATCTTGCAACAATCAGTCACTTGTGACCTGTTTTGACTGTAAAATGGTCTCAACATGCGATTGCACAGTTTGTTACTTTTTTGGTCTTCAGCGGGAACGTAATATGGCATAGTAGTAGCTAGATGCTCCCAACTCATTCTTTTTAAAAACATGTACTATTATCATTTTTCTCGTATTTCCTTACTTCTTATTAGTTCCGTCTTTATTGTTTTTGAATGTCTGGCCCGCCTAGATTAGCCCTAGCTTCCTGCGGGCCAGCCAACCTTTTGTGCAAATCTTGAAAATAGAGCTGTTTGTTTGTTTTGTTTTAATCATTTATCATCATCGTCATCATCATTATAATAATAATGGATTTCATTGATGACTGCCACTTAAACGCGTGCCAAGCGTGTGTCCACTAATTTTAGAAAGTGAGCATGTAAATTAGTATTTTAGGTTCTTTTTAATATTTTTATTTCATCCAAATTTTTGCCTATGATAGTGCGTCCGCTAATTTTAGAAAGTCTACTTATGGCGTTGAGTATGTTGGATTTGTATTCTAGGATTTTTTTAAATATTTTCGTTATTTCATCAAAATTTTTAGTCTATGATAATTGTAACTAGGTATTATTTCTATTGTTATTATTAGTGTCTCCTTCTTCTGTCTTATTATTATTATTATTATTATTATTATTATTATTATTATTATTATTATGCTTGAGAGGCTCAAGATCGAGAAGACGAAAGCTAGACTTTGTCGACACAGATTTACAAATTGAAAACATTAGAGTCAACCCAAATTAGTAATTTTAATATTAGAGATGACATTGAGAACGGTATTTGTAGGAACTCTTTTGTAGTTTTGTATTCCACTTATATATATATATATATATATATATATATATATATATATATATATATATATATATATATATATATATATATATAGACACGATAGACACGGTTAATTTGGAATAGGCTGGTGATCCTAAGTAATTAAGGCAATTCCTGCATTCACTATAACTTCACAGGAGTTCAGGCTTCAGGAGTAATCATCGTTTTATTGCGACAGTACTGTTTCGTATGGTTCAAAATTATATGACCACACTCATTAGGCAACTTCAACGATTTAGTATTAAAACTAACAGAACTGGCAGTAAAATATGGATGGTTGTTATGGGGATGCGTTACATTCAAGACATTGTATCTAGGTAACAGATGCTTTTTGTCTTAGTTGCGTTACTCTAAAGTTCTGCAGCACATATCTGTTTCTGTGGGGGCATGAACTCGCTAGCTCGTTTCGCCTGCTTAGGCTACTCAGCTCTTTTCTACAAATGATGATGAATTTTTCATACAGACTAAGATTACAATTTTTGTTCATCTTGCTGTAGGGTTTACATTTCTTTAAAATTGTCCATTTCATCTGGAAAGGCTTCTTGTTGTCTTGTAAATTCCAAACATACTTTGAGAGTTCTGTTTCATTTTTTCTGTTGGAGTGTCGAAAAGATGTCTGGTGGTTTCTGTAACGATCCTTAAAGTTTGTTGCCAGTCCGACATACGTTTCAGTTGTTGTCTTTGTGGTTACTGTGGCTTGGTAGATGACATAAGTTTGGAGGCATTTTCCTTCTAGTGGACAGTCTGGTTTTTTCCTGCAATAGCAGGTGTCAGGTTGTTGCGTTGGTGAGTTTAAATTTGAGAGAATGTGCTTATTGTGTGACGAGATGATAGATTTCATGTTTGGCATGCATGAGTAGCTGAGTTTAAGTGTGTGTCTGTTGAAAATCTTGTGGAGTGGATGGTTCTTTGGGAAGCATCTGTCGACGATGTGTAGGAACTTTCTTCCAAGGTTAGTTCTGACGTTTGAATTGAAAGGAGGGTTGTACCATGTGGTGTTTCTTGTTCGTTTTCTTTTGTTTTTCGAAGCTTGCTCTTGTGAAGGATTGTACGTCAGCTTGTGACTGTATCCACTTTCTTCAAGAGCTTTCTGTTAAGGTGCAATGGATTCGTCAAATACTTCTTTGCTGGATGATATGTTAGTTAATCTTTTGTTAATGTTGAGTGGGATGTTTTTTAGTAATCCTGGGGGTGGTTGCTCTGTTGGTGGACATACGACAGTTTGTTATTGGGCTTCATGTATGGCTTGTAGCTGCCGTGTGTAAGGTCGAAGGTGACATCAAGAAAGTTGACGATCTTTTTGTTAGCATCAATTGTGATTTTTAGGCCATTTGATTTGAACACTTGGCTGACTTCTTGTTTAGTTTTTTCAATCTCTTTCGGAGTGGCTTTGCAAATTGCGAGACCATCGTCACGGTACAGGCCAACTTCATTTTTGAATTTGGATGCTACCAAGGACAGCATGTAATTTCCTATTAACTCACACGTTTCTGCTCCGTCATATGAGCCCATTGTGACATCAAACATGTCGTTTGTGTTCTTCTTGATCCATGGAGAGTTTTGGTGGTAAAGGAGGGACTTTTTCGCGTGGATAATGATGTGGCGGTCTTGTTGAGTGATGGTGGTGAATCTTGAGGCATAATCTAATGCTTTCAGTAACAGGTCTTCACATATGGATGGGTAAAAGTCGCACACGTCAAAGGTGATAAATGCGTGTTTTTCCTTTTCTGGGATTGCCTTGAACCACTCTATGGTGTCTTTCGTACTGTTCCACAGGTTCACCTTAATCGCTTGTGTAATTTCTTTGTTTATTTGGTCGAGGATGTCTTTACTGATGATGCCAATTTCGGATTTGCATG